>JAVCKZ010109461.1:0-10393 GCA_034780755.1 Lepetodrilus elevatus | reverse complement strand
GGAAAAAAAATATTTTCGTCAACTAATTTAGGTGTACGAACTATTAGAGCGTACGAATAATTAGAGTGATTACGGTACTTTATTATTGAATTAGTGCTGTATGTCATTAAACAGTAATAGAAACTAACTTTAAAACTTACTATAATGATACAGTAAAATAATGATACAAATAACAAATGTTATGAATTTCTACTAGCCCTTAGGATACCTTTAGCATTAGGAGAAATGGCCCCGGGCTAGTGTTAATTTCAAACCCTTTCAGAACAGGAATATTTTACCTATAAAGTGTATGTATTCTATGTAATACCATCATTCTCAAATTTAATTAATTCTTTATACATTTTCCGTGGTTTTAAATATTTTCCAATGTGAACTGACATCCATGTTCAAAGCAGGTGATTTAATTATTCATATTGTAATCATGGTAATACCTTCATTATTGAAACTGATCTGGCATCTCAGTTAATTCTACAAACACAAATTCACAATCTGATTAATTTGCAGGATGTATATTGTGTTAACGAGCAACAGCTGGAATTATTACATCATAGTGAAATAAATCTGTAATAATAACTGCTAATGATGTAACGGAAAGCTAAAGCTGTATATTGATGATTAGCATGGTTAGCGCCTGGAAGGGATTGGCAGATGTCCGTTGGGTCATGAGTTGTCTCCCCTTCCATCTTGACTCCACTCCCATGCCAGATACTGCTGGATCAATACTGGGTATAGATTCTGTCAGTTTCCCCACCAGCCTCTCTGTTCTATGAATATTGTATGCAGCCTCTGCCTTATTGGAATGGCGGCCATCTTTAATTAAGTGACGTGGGTGCGTTGGTGGAAGTCTTGCGTCTATCGGGCATTTTGTGACGCCGGTGAGCCTCAGAGTTGGAAACACTGGACTGATTTGGACTGATTTGACTTCCGACGAGCATATTTCACAGCTTTACAGATATACAGCCGACAGTTGGGAAGGTATGGAAATGACATTTATTTAAATAACATGATCGTGTGTCCGTGTTTGAATATATGTATGAGTATTTTATGAGAATGGTCGTTTAGCGGTCATTTATGTTCCTGAGGTTTTTGTGACGGTATACAGTGCATGTATGTAACAGCAGGCTGGGATCAATGATTCAAGTGGGTGTTTATATGTCTGAAATATTCATACTTTCAGTGGGCAATGAAAGGGTAAAGTTCAGTATTGAATTGTTTGGGTGAAATCTCAGAAATATGTAATTTTTACTTTGCTAATGTCATTGAAGTGAGCTAGATGTGTGTGTGTATGTCTGTCTGTCTGTGTGTGTGTGTGTGTGTCTGTCTGTCTGTTTGTGTGTCTGTCAGTCAATCTGTCACTGTGTGTGTGTGTGTGTGTGTGTCTGGTTGTGTCTGTATCTACAATATCTACAATATTGAATTTGGGTCTATGTTAATTGTTATAATGATCAATAGTTGATCAGGTTCCATGTTCTAACCAGATATGTTGATACTGATAGTAGTTATTATATAATGAATCATGTGAGTATCCACTGATAGTAGTTATTATATAATGAATCATGTGAGTATCCTTTAGCAATATTGTTGTATTTCTTTGTATATTACACCACGTGTAAGTGTATAACGATAATGTAAGTTACAGTTGATAGGTCTAATCGAGTATCTGTATAGCTTCAAATGATATGTTGGTCTGTTATGGGTGGGATGTAGCGCAGTGGTAGAAAATTGACTTTAGAGCCAAAGGTTTCAAGTTCAAATCCTGTAGCTGGGGCCCAGCATTAATGTTCATGAAAGTTACTATTCTGATGCGATATTGATAGGATACACTGTCTGTAGAGTGGCAATACAGTTATCATAATCCTTAGTCTTGTCAGGACCAGCCAGTGTTCGCAGGTTTACTGCAACATTCAGCGCTACGGATGTCGCGGGTTTCCTCCTGCCCTAAACTAACAAGTCCTGATATTAGTGAAAGATTCTAGAAAGCGAATCTAAACCCAAATTCAGAAAGAAATATGTTTTTTTTTTAGAATTTCTAACAATATAAATACAATTTGTCATGTAGAATCTATACTTGTAAACATCAGTGTGTATACAGTATATATATGGTGTAAGATTACATACTAATTATTTTTGTAATAATGTGTATTATGGTTACCATGGTACCACTTTATTGTGAAACCAGAGAACATAAGACTCTTAAACCCACTTTTGATTAATATATATGCGTGTGTGTATATATGTATACATAGTAATAGTGTAGACATTAGGTAACAGCTTGTAGTGTTTACCATGGTTAGCAGTCACCATATCAAGTCACCATATTAAGTTTACACCTAAATGTCAATGCACTACATCTGTAATACAAATTATATTATACTGCATTAGGAAATTATCATGAAGGGTGTATTTTTTTAATGTGTCACTTAAAAAGCAATTTAATACTAATGGATAAAATTACAAAGTTTTTAGTTGTGCAGCTGGTGTGATATTTTATGCAAATTAATAAAGTAGGAGACAAAATTCCTTGGTTGAAAAACAGCCAGTGTGTATCAATTTGAATTGCAATTGGGGGGTGGGGTGGCGGAGGGTATTAACACAACTTCAATTATCCATATAAATAATGGATCTACCTGTTCGTATGTGTCGTTAAAATGAACACTAAGTGTCTCGGCCTCGTTGACGGACTGTAACAATGATGGAAGTAGCAGGTACTTCAAAGTCTTCTGCTTGTTTACATGCTTTATAACTGGTAACCATAAACAATAAGTTAACTAGATAAGCATCCAGAAGATTTATCTCTTTGTAATCAGCCTTGTTTACAGGAAATTGTATCTCGTCTTAAGTAAACTTACAAGGCAATAAACCTACTATAGAAGCTCTGAGCAATGACCTACAGAATAATTATAGCACTACGAACAAATTATCATGTGATAAGAATTATTATCCACTGTTCATGTATACGGAGTTGTGATTTCCGTAACACTATGGTTGTTCTGTAGGGTAGAATCTTAAATTGTAGACAGTAATTTAAAAATTACCTATTGCACTTGAAGCAGTGGTTTGGGTGAACTATATTATATACTTCCAAGGGAGTTGAGGATCATGCCTTGGAGTAATCATGCACCCCGATCCTTGACCAGTGGCATTATTATGATACCACAGAACATTACTATTATTTTTATTGTTAATTTTGTTATTGTTATTATTATCATCATTATTGTTATTAATAATATTATTATTAACATCATTATTGTTATTATTACTGAACATTAATACTATTTTTAGTCGTCGCCTATCGGTGAAATATTCCCACTGCGACTTAAAACATTAATTCAATCAATCAATCAATAATACTATTTTTATTGTTATTGATTGAATTAATGCTTTACATTGCAGCAGGAATATTTCACCCATAGGCGACGACATTTTATTGTTATTATTATTATTATAATTAATAGTAATAATATTATTATTAACTTCACATTGTCAGTAATTGCATGACTGAAAAACTATCCCAAACTGAAATCGCCATATCCAAAAGTTACAAAACATTTTTTAGTACATTTTCATGCTCAGGTTACATTTTGGATTGTGATTTTTGCATAAATGTTTCGTAAACTCAAGTCAAGGTTTGACAAGCTGACAAAGTTAGTTGTGTAAATTATGTTTAATTGAAAAAGGGGTGAAAGTCTACCACAGATACTCGTTGTAATCTGTCATATTCAACAGTTATAGGAGCATTAAAACATCTTGTATAATAACAGTTGTCACCTATGTGGGTTACACCTAGTAATTTACGTACATTACAAAAGCATGTTCACAGGATAATTTGTTCACATGAATATTAAATTCATAAGAAAAATCTGCTGATTGCCTTTTAAAGTCAAGTTCATGCATTAAATATGAAAGATTTTGTTTAACTCTCTCCATGCTGAGATGCTGTAAAGAGCCATGTCTGTGCCTAATCCAGCAGAGAGGGTTAATGTACACGAATTAAAATGTGCATTTCTGATTTTAATTATGTGTTTAGCTCCATCTGAAATACCCAGATACCCTGGGCTCTGATTGAATTAATGTCTTTAAAAGTATTAGTCGCAAATGGGTTCGTCGCAAATGGGTGAAAGATTCCCGCATCGACGTTAAACTCCATATTCACTTACTCGCAAATGGGTGAAAGATTCCTACTGCGACGTCAAACACTATATTCGCTCACTCAGTATATTACTACATGCCGTCCATGCTTTTAAACATGGTAATGATGCTACATATTACATTATGTGTTGATTGATGTTTGAGATTAGCAGTGGAATATACTGTCATTGTATGGCCACATTTACTATAGCAATGAATCATGGTGTCCGTATGACTAACACTGTTGGGATGTCTACTATAGATTCATTGTATACTGACATTTACTGTGTATATTATGGATCGTGCGTTGGCTAGTGATGAAACGATTAATTTTAGGATCAATTGTTTGGCACATGTATAGTAAACAATTTAGAATTGCATTAACATCAACATTTAGAAAAATATCAGATATGTTCTGGAGTTAGTTAATATATTAGAGGCGTGGCTCTCGTTATTTTGTCAAAGTACATCAATGACAATGAAGACAGGTGATGTGTTGCGTAGCCTGTCCAATCAAAAAAGGTGTTTCAAAAGTGGATCTGGCTAGAATAATGTTCTCATGCATTGATCAAAGATAATTACCTGTTCTTTGACAGTACACACTTGATGTCGACATGCAAACTGGGCTGATTTCTATCATGTTTTCATCTCAGAATTGTCTCTGTAATAATGGACGTATCACATATATCTCTCATTACATATTTACATGGTATTGTCTTCATGAAAGCAATATGATATTTTAGCATTATTAGCCCCAGAAAATATGATTAATGATCAGATAGTACTACGGTAATCAATAATTAGTTATTATTTTGTAAATCTAGACACTCTTATATATATTTTACTTGATGTTGATTTTGAAATGATAGGCTGATTTCTATTGTACAGTTTCACTTGATGGCAGTTGCAACCAACAATGATTCTGACGTACTGTATGTGCTAATTAATAGAACAATAGATTGCTTCAGCTCTAATTAACAGCTCTATTACAAACACAATTATGATATATTGTATTCAGTAGTAGAACTAAACATGTCATCAATGCCTACAATTCAGCCTTGGTAACACGTACAACATAGGACACAGTACTTAATCTTTATGTCCTGTGAATATAGTGAAGACATCACGATGTATTCTATAAATAGCAAATCTAAGCAAAATCATCAATTGCTAGTTACTTATGAAAATATGTGTCAATCACTTTTGGAAAAAAAATAACGTCAAGCATGACGAAGGTAGACCCAGCAAATTGTACGTCTATTAAGAGTCGTGCCATACCATGAGTCGGTGGTAACAATAGCTAGGAGACTACACAGCTGAGGATTTCTATGTCACATAGTATGTGCCTGGTGGAGAGAAACATTTCAAGGTTGTAGTCTTGGATGATTGCACTTGGTAATGTCTCAATAGGTTTGAGAGTTCACACTGTCTGGCTAGGTGAAAGCTCTGGATATGTACACAGGTTATGTTCTTCAACTATCCTGACATCTCTACAGGATTGAAGGTAGATTTCTCTATTTTTGTCTGGTTTAGGATCGTACAAGATCATATTCTGACATCCAATGATGACAGATTGTACAGCTTGTGTTTCACTTTTAGGTATTGGATTGATATCTTGCAGTAATATTGGAGTAGTTTGCTTGTGTTGATATATCTTGATGTGCGGATCATTTACTCAGGTATATTGTTAAGCTGTTAATGGCATGCAGAGTCAATTGTACATTTCAATTTCTGGCCATACTTGACAGAACAGGTTTTTCTATTTCTATCTTATCGTATACTACTCGATATTTAGATTACCAACATGTCTGATAATAAAAAACCCACCATGATTAACTAGCAATCTGGTACGCTGTCAAAATGTCATCCTTAATTGGTGAAATGTGTTAAGAGACGATCTTTGCTGTCGATGATATTCGGCACAACAGCTGGTGTGCACCAGTGTGTATATCTACACACACATACATACGTACATACATAGTCCATCTGACATGGTGGTGTGCAATGGAAAATCAATGAAATAGCCTGCCAGCCCTCGCAGTCTGTCTCGTTTTAACGACTTACGGCCGTTGGATGCTCACTCACTCCGACTCTGCAGCACAGTGTATACTGAGGTACAGACTTGTGAGTGGCCTCTGTGTTCTGGAATCTCCATTGTTGGTCTTGGCCTGCTTGTTGTTGCTCCACGGAACCCTCAGATCTTACCATTGCTATTCTGTCTTCACTGTGGTCAGCACTGTGCACCAGTAGGTTCGGATTTACGATTAGAGGTAAGAATTGTTCCAAGTATGAAGCAAAATGGCTGATGAGGCATGTTTTTTTTTGTATCCTGCTTAAGGTCATCTTGATCTATGGAGAGCTGTGTGTATTGTTAATGAAGGCTAGAGGAAGTTTGAAGAGGCTGGCTTATGATGGTAGAATAGGGATCCATCTTACCACTAGCCCACTAGTCCAAACCCTTTCTCACAACGTTAAAGGTATCCTAAGGACTAGTAGAAATTTAATGTCCTGTAACAAATTTGTTATTTGAATCATTGTTGGGGCTAGTAGCTTTGAAAGGTTAAGTTCTATCCCTGTATAATGATCTCTTTGATGGTATCTGATGTTCAGCTTTCTGTATGTCAGTAGGGAATTGATGTTGATCTAGGTGGCTGGTATATATTATACATGAACTGGTATGATTGCTGTCAAGAATGTATGGAGGCTGTGTCTGTCTTGATCCTTCAGCATACTACATTTCAATTGTGATCTGGTGGTCCATACAGAAAGGTTTCCGACTTGTAGTTTGTGTTGAAGAAAGTACACAATTTCTAGACTTGTCTTTTTTATGAGTATTGATAGCTGTACAGTTGACAATGTTCTTCACGTGAAAATTATTGTTTAATTATTTTAATATATTTACCAAAATTTTAATCAGAGACATAGCAATTTCTCTTTAATAAATATTGGACATGTGATTGTAAAGTATGGAAAATAATTGACAGTTTCAACATGTTGGATATGTCATCAATGGAAAATAGTGTTAATTTAACTTTGATTTCAGGTACCATAATGTAAGATTTCTGGAATGTCTAGGGAGAAAAACTCAACTTGTAATAATCTTGTTATTCTTTAAAAAACAGTTAAATTGTTTTATTGAATGAAATAACAATATCCAATTAAAGTTTAATGAAAATCCTAATACTTTTCAGTTCAATCTGTAAGCATTTAGAATTTAATCTGAGATGCAGATTACAATGTAGGCTCATTCAGCTTGAATGATCACATGCCCATCCGACGAAATGCAAAATAGCGTTATCTTGTTATTGAGGGTGAGCACATTCTGGTAATGAAATAGCTGGGAGCGGTTTGGGATCTCTTCCTGCTCATGTGAAATTGGATTTGTAACAGGGGTGATCGTTATGGCACCTAACAAAGTTGTCTCCCCAGACAATTGGCAACTTTCTCATCTAATGGACAATCACCTGCTAGAAGTTTGTGGCAAGAATACATTTTTTTATGTGTGCTTTCCCTGCTGAATATTGAATTGTGGAACAATTGTACTGCATATCTGTTTGCTTGCATCTTGAACAGCACTTTGTCAGGAACAGTTGTACAGAAACTAGTCTCTGTGATGGCTGTCTGCTTCGTTTCCGACGGCCATGTTGTTACCCAGCTTGGGAGTAAGTATGGTGAATTTATCATCAAGTATGGATTGATTTTCCTTTGTATTAATGTATTTCCTGAAAATGAAACATGGCTTTCACAAAGGAATTTTCTAGCAGAATTAATTTTTGAAGAATTCTTGGATATTGATTCCATTTGTAAACTTCAACATCAAGAAAGCTATCAGCGAGTGCCGTGGCGACAAGAAGGTCAGGGGTCATTACGTCTCATCCTGATGGATGTTTACTGTGAATACAACTTTACTGGAGTGCAGGATCTGAGAGAATTAAACAGAGAAAAAGCAACAATGTTTCAGGATCTCTGGCTTGTTAATGTGAATACAACTTTACTGCAGAAGACGACTTGAGAGCAACCTTCAAGCAGAGAAAAAACAACACTTTTCCAGGATCTCTGGCATGTTACCTTGAAGACAACTTTACTGCAGAAGCCGTTTTGAGAGCAACATGCAAGCAGAGAAAAAACAACACTGTTCCAGGATAGTTGCTGTGAAGACAAGTTTATTGGTGAATAGGATTTGAGAGCATTAACCATCTCCCTGCTGGATTTGGCACGGGCACAGCTCTTTAGGACATCTTTGGTTGCCTTCAGCATGGAGAGTTAAACATACAAGCAGAGAAAACTTCACTGCAGAAGAATATTTGAAAGCGTTAATCAACATAAATGCAGAGAAAAATCAACACTGTTCCAGGATCTGGCATGTTACTGTGTGATAGGATACTGTAAACTGCTTGAAGAGATTGTGATTAACCCTCTCCATGCAGAAGGCAATCTGAGATGCCCTAAAGAGCAATGATTGTGCCTAATCCAGCATGGAGAGGGTTAATGTATGACATTCACTTGCAATGGAGCACGTGTTGTAAAATGTTCTTCAAAGATTGAAAATGGACCTGGCATTTGGACTTGTTTTATCGTGGATTGAATTATATGTGTGACCTCATGACCTTCAAATCTGAGAAACCCGGTGTTCATTTCTCTCTCAGGGTGGAACAATTTCATCTGTTTGTATTGTTATTTAGAAAGCAAATGTGTTTACCATTATCCGATTGGTTCTCCTCACCAATGTTAAAACTCCATCCTGTGTGATTTCAATGTCCAATTACATTATGGTCAGCAGTACCTCAATTGTGCCAGAACCTCACTATGGGAATTGGATTATTGTATCCAGCCATTGTCATTTTGTCTAATTGTACAACACTATGTCGGTGAGAAGTATCCATCAATTTCTCCAACATGCCTTACAGGAACACTCCAACGTCATTTACGTAGAACAGCTCCTCGGTAAACAGAGGTATTAGGATCCGTTCTGAGCAGTGACTGACACTTCTGTTCCCCGTGTGTGTCATATGCAGTGACTGTAATCACTGGTTGTTATAAATATGCGTTCATGTCAAGGTCACGATCACTCTTCAACTTAAATTTTTAGTGCAAACCTGTTGGTGCGTTTTGCAGCTCATCTATTCTGTTGTTTTGACAGTTTCCTGATTACTTAAGATGATGAGGTAACCAACGGTATCCCTGCTTAACCCTCTCCATGTTGAAGGCAACTGGAGATGCTATAAAGAGCAGTGACTGTTTCTAATCCAGCAGGGATAGGGTTAAACTACGGGTCCATTCTTCACTGAAGTATGATTTACCTTTACAATGCGGAACCATGTTTGATTTACAGATGTATAGGATAGGTCATGCGGCATTGGGGAATTGATGTCGTCCTGAATTATACAGTGTCATACTTCATTAAGCGGATTGCTGTACTCGTAACGCTCATGATAACTAGTCGTTGCTTGTAATGCTCGTGAGTGGATGGCTGGTCATTGCTTGTAACGCTCGTGAGTGGATGGCTGGTCATTGCTTGTAATGTTCGTGAGTGGATGGCTGGTCATTGCTTGTAATGTTCGTGAGTGGATGGCTGGTCATTGCTTGTAATGCTCGTGAGTGGATGGCTGGTCGTTGCTTGTATACAGTTCACATTAACTGAAGCAGCCCGTCAGAACTGTGAATAGATTAATGATAGTTAAAGTTAGTTATGATTGCACACATTTGTTTTGGATAAAGTTTCTAAATATTCTGTCATCGTGTACGGGTGAAAGATTCCCGCTGCAATGTAAAACATTAACTAGCTCACTCTAAATATTTTGCTGCAATTATTGAAATGTATGTGCATGTATTGTTTAATTTTAATTTTATTTTACATGCTATTATTTCTTTATTTCTGTTATATATTTTTAGTTATATATGTTTAGTAATTACGAAGTAACTAAACCGACTAGTATTATTGTCTCTGACAGTATGGGTGATTTTATCTTTAGACATTTATCGTCGATTTATAATTTGTATATTTCTGGAAGCACTTAACGGCCAGATAATTGCTAGGTGTTGAACACTGTAGGTTGACCTTACACATGGAAGTGTTGAACACTGTAGGTTGACCTTACACATGGAAGTGTTGAACGCTGTAGGTTGACCTTACACAGGGGTTAACACTAACGCTAGTCCTCTAGCCAATGGCTAGTGGTTTCTGGATTGGACTAGTAGATTCCTAGATCTGGTAGTCCTGCATGGCTAGTAAAATTTTCAAAGCACCTACCTTATTAAACATTAT
>JAVCKZ010109460.1:0-19513 GCA_034780755.1 Lepetodrilus elevatus | reverse complement strand
GAATGATATAACTACTGTATGTATGAATGATATAACTACTGTATGTATGAATGATATAACTACTGTATGTATGAATGATATAACTACTGTATGTATGAATGCACAGACAAGACAAAGTATTGATGTAATTACAGATTACTTGAACAGGGATGGAAATTAACACTAGCCCTGGCCAATTGCTCCCAATTCTAAAGCTATCCTATTCCTTAGGGCCAATAGAAATTCATGGTATTTTAAAAGATATTTGATATTTGTCGGACTATTCTATCCCTGTCTTGAAGGTCATTATTGGTCACAATGTATACAGAGGCTGGCTAGTGCTGCATTACTTCCTACATCTACTGACCCAGACTTATAGGTCGGAGGTCGCTCCAGTGGCGTCAGTCCTGTCAGTGGTGTCAGTCCTGTCGATACTGTCAGTCCTGTTAATACTGTCAGTCCTTTCAGTTTTGTCAGTCCTGTTAATACTGTCAGTCCTTTCAGTGGTGTCAGTCCTTTCAGTGGTGTCAGTCCTGTTAATACTGTCAGTCCTTTCAGTAGTGTCAGTCCTGTTAATACTGTCAGTCCTTTCAGTGGTGTCAGTCTTGTCAATACTGTCAGTGGTGTCAGTCCTGTTAATACTGTCAGTCCTTTCAGTGGTGTCAGTCCTGTTAATATTGTCAGTCCTTTCAGTGATATCAGTCCTGTCAATACTGTCAGTCCTGTCAATACTGTCAGTCCTGTCAGTGGTGTCAGTCCTGTCGATACTGTCAGTCCTGTTAATACTGTCAGTCCTGTCAATACTGTCAGTCCCGTCAGTGGTGTCAGTCCTGTCAATACTGTCAGCCCTGTCAGTACTGGGGAAGAGCAGAACATAAGGACTCGATACATAAACAACAACAGTAACAAACACTGCCATGAAGCACAACACATCAAGTATCACATATTCAAAGTATTAACAGTGTTAGCTGCTTCAGCACTGCATCATCATAATTAGTTAATATAATTTAAAATAATGCAAATAGCACAGTGTTTACGGTTGGGAAATTGCATAATAACAAAATCATTGTTTTCCATAAACAATTAAAGAAATCTCACTAAAATACTAAACATTCCATATTTACAAAAACATTTTATAAAAAGTCACAAATATTATGATGCAATGAACAATGAATGACACAATAAACCAATGTGAGCTTTCATTTAGAATAAAACATTAAAATAGTTTGTACAAATCCACACCAAATGGTAAAATAACTCTTAAACAGAAAGCAAATAAAAATTAAATGTAAAATATTGAAAGAACTTTCATGATTATTCTTTAATATTTAAAATCATATGTAGCCACGAGGAATCCTCAAAGAGGAGATAACCCATGCTGTACCGTACTATGCTGTAACACCAGCTACTAGCATACAGAAGTATACATAGTCTTGTCCATATGCCCTTATACAAAGCAAGACGATATCCTCAAAGAGAGATGTGTATTTTATTAAATGGCACCAAACTCCTCAATGGATGATCATTCACAATGATCTCCAATCATAACAGGGAAAGCAATGGAAAGGTGCAGGAATGTAGGTAGATTGTCAACTGCTGGACATACTGTAAAACGGTTTTATTTAGCAATTTTCACGATTGCAAAATTTAAGAGAAAAAATATATTCCTGATTTGTTAAATTCAAGTTGTCCAAGTTTGTCAAAATACTTTTTTTTTATTCACTTAATTCACCAAACTTGTATCCTACTCGCAGGCTAATCTGTTAAAATCACATGTGCTATGGTCACTGT
Organism: Lepetodrilus elevatus; assembly: GCA_034780755.1. NCBI lineage: Eukaryota > Metazoa > Mollusca > Gastropoda > Lepetellida > Lepetodrilidae > Lepetodrilus > Lepetodrilus elevatus. The sequence continues at coordinate 17,743 of JAVCKZ010109460.1, read as the reverse complement.
TTTGGGACTCGAGTGGTACTAGCACAAACGGTGTTGTCAGCAAATCAGATTTGAAACATCACTGCACTCGTTCGACAGTCAAGTTTAAAACAAATACAGGCCTTGCTTCCGGGTTTTACTCAAAACGGAATTGACATCATACCATTAGATCTACACTTGCCATTTCAACAGTTCAATGCATTTGCTGACATTACAGACAGTTTAGATCTAGTTAATAAACGTCTATACTACAGCTTCCAAATCCATGATTAAATGACCCCAAAGTTTAGAGTATTGTTACACAATGATAATTTTTTTTAAATGAGTCAATGTACTTATCACAGGTACTGTCATCTAATTTAGTAATTAACAGTCTAGACGCTGGGTCTCTGGTTCCCATTCTATACCACGGTGTATTTATCAACTACTGGCCTATTATTCACGCATTTCATAAATTCACGATCAAACACAGATCAGGAATTTCGTGAAAAATACAGACACGCGAATGATTCCCGTTTTACAGCATTCCATAAATCTTGATGCCCTCTAGCAACCTGGCCATGTTCCACAGGATAACTCACTGTAACACTACACGAGTCATACATCCATATTAATTCCATGTAACGTATACAGTACTGATATAGGGGTTATGACTAGTAGCATTACGCTCGTTCTGTGGAAGAGGAACCATGGCTGGCCTTGTACAGAGCTGTCACTCCAACGTCTACGGTAACCGTATCTCCAATTCTAGCCATAGACTGAACCATAGACTGAACCATAGCTAAACTTACCACAGTTACACCACACAGCCCAATACCTAGCTCTAGACAGAATGTTATCACTCTATGTAATAGCTCAGCTACCAATAGAAATAATAATGTAAGCTTCTGTATTGTATTAACAATAACACCAGGGGTGCGTTCAAAGACACAAGCGGCTTACCAAACTAGCCGCTGTCTCAAGATTCGTATGAACCATACATGGGACAGTGAACCAATTTAGCTAAGCGGCTTACTCAGCGCTTGTGTCTGTGAACGCGCCCCTGTTCTTGTTCATACTGAGATCCAGGGAGAGTATGTGTGAAGGAAATTTGAGAGCAAATCATAAAACAAGCTGTAACAGAAAACCTGGTTGGTGGACTAACATCACTTGTACACCTCCACTCGTTAATGTACCCATGATAACTAACTATGTTCCGTCTGTAAACCCTGTGTTGAAGAATGAGCATATGAGTCTTCGTTCCATTGAAACCACAACACTATTGAATGATGTCGTCTTTTTCCTGATACATAGAATTGAGAGGTCCGTTCGTCATGTTTGTGTGCATGATTACTTGTGGCGGAAACATGCCAGGCTTCTCCTTGACCCCTGACCCCGCGGGGTCGTACGAGGTTGTCTTCCAGGCGCCGGTGTCACCCACGTCCTCCGTCACCACCAGTAAGAGTTCCTTGTCTCCGTCCTCCAGCTGGTCCTGAAGGAACTCCCGCACCGCGGCCTCGTCGCCGATTAGCTCCGGACAGTCCAGCTTGGAGTCCAGGTTTAGGTACTGCTCGTGGACTTTCCGCACCGAGATCCAGTGCTTCCTGTGAATGGGCAGCCGCACAAAGCCCCACTTATAGTCTGTTGGAATATTCAGGATAAAGCCCATGATGTTCTCCAGTTTTAAACAGTCGATAGTTCTGAAAACAGTGTCGAGAAATCAATGTTATGGCAATGTTTAACCCTCTCATTGCATCTCTGGTTGCCTTTAGCGTGGAGAGGGTTAAAATATCACAAAAGACTTGCAAATTAATTGAGTCTGGTCAGCAGTTTTAGAATTATCTACTCTAATCTACACCTTGTGGTCACAGCATCATCATTCATACGACAAGTTAACTACTGCAAACAATGAACAAAACAGGACAGAAAAGATGAGTTGCATTATCCCTAGACTGATAACATACTGAGATAGCATGCGGGGATGGTCTAGCAGGATACTCACTTTCTCTTGTCAAACCAGATTGTGTCGTAGCCTTTCCCCTGAAGAGCTGCCATGATGACGTTGACGTCGTAGTTCCCGAGGCCCAGCATGCTGCGATGTGGATTGATGAAACTCGACGGCGACAGTCTGTGGGGGAACAAACTGCTTAACTTCAACATGGTCTACACTGCTATCATTCATACAGACCATGCATACAACATCTCTAAACTGAGGGGCTAGCCGTTCACTACATTATTGTAGAATATTGCATTTTCAAAATAAAATACAATGGTCTGTAGTGTGAACAAATATATAAATAATATCACCAGCTTATTTATATGTGGCCGAATATTTGTATTTTCAATAACAAATATACTTTAGAAAATAAAGATATTTAATTTCTATGAATATATTAATACAATTTAAATGCAGTAAACATGATAAAACTAGAAAACAAATTACTTTGTACAAATCTCATCTAAGTCCTTTTTCGTGAATGCATTTTTTTGTTGGAAGAGGTTATTGAGTGCGTGCATGGCACATAGCTCCTTGATCTGCCGCTCATGATACACCCCTGTATCCACCTCCTCCGTCTCCCCCATAGTGCCACAGCGAGCGATGTGCAGGCCCATGCCAGTCTCCGCTACATCCACCCTGCCGCCGCGCTGCCACGCCCTGCATACAGTGGAGAGATGTCAGTCACATATACAGTAGACCTCGCATATAACGGATTCATTGGGACTGGCTATTTCTGTCCGTTATACGCGAAGTCTGTTATACGCATATGCTGCAATTAGCGTTACACAGGATCGGGACTTCAAATTCAGTCTGTTGTATGCAAGGGTCCGGTTTATGCGAGGGTGATATATGTGAGGTCTACTGTATGTCACACACATACAGTGTAGTCAATTGTTCTTTAAAGCAGATGGCTTTATTCTGCAAGTACAGGGCTGCATTCTATTTACGTGTTATTCGTGATTAACAATGATGCTGTATTTTCTAGCATTCATTACAGATATTTCGTTTGAAAATAGTGGAAATGTTGGTTGTAGTATTACCGATGATTGTAGAACTTGTTTCACTATTTATTGACGGCATATAATCTCTCGTTATAATGCAATAAATCTATAAATTAAGGTTATAGTAATTCTTGCAAACATCAAAATGTATAGATTCTATTGTACAAATGTACAATTATAGGTCAATGAGTCATTCACATAATGATAAGTACAGTCACACTAGACGTTTCTTTTGGCAAACTGGTTTGGTTTGGCGTGTATCATTTGATGTACTTCCGGTGACTAGATTACTAAATATGTGTAAACTACCCGATCAGGGATAGCAGTTTCCACTCGCCTGACGGCCAGATCCATTTCTCCTAATGTTAAAGGTATTCTACAGGCTAGTAAAATGTTTGTGTTTTGTTATTTATATCATCATTCGAGCGAGTATGTTTTAAAGTTAAGTTCTAACCCTGCCTGATGTGCCAAATCTAGTGACCAGCGCATTTCAACTGGAAGAAAGTGGGATGAGTTGTTTGATTTGCATGTGACGGTGAAAGTGCTTGCAACTTTCAAAACGGTTAGCTGCTTTCTGATAAATCAAGCAGCCCTACTGGCACAGTACAAAATGATTCGCTTTTATTTTAATGATGATAAAAAAAAGAAAACTATATCCTTTTATTAGTTGTAACTTCAAGATATGCATCCAACTATTTATATAATCTTGATAACACGAACTTTACAGTCTATAACTCAATCAGAAAATTACAACTAGTAAAAGAAAGCAATACTAAACACTGAGTTGACAAGCATCAACTGATCAACACTGAACATAGTGAAATTGAAATGTTGAAATCGTAGTCACGGTGCTGACTCATACTGCTATACAGCGAGGTTCTAGAATAGACCTGTTAACTTTAGCAACGCCGATCACTCGCACTTACCTATTATGATGTAACTACGAAGAAAATTCGGTGTACATACTCGCTAGATAATCAGAATGACAGCTCAAATATTCAGAAACACAAAACATAACAATCTCCAAATCGGAAGCGGTAACACCTTCAGGATCGCACAAAATATTAATTTAAAAATTACAAATAAATTCAATAAATAAAATGATCGTGAGATATGCATACATTTCGTTAATACATATGTTAATTATTACATCAAATCCATTTAATCGTCGACATCGAGTAATGTTTTGACTACATTTTCACTGCTGAAAAGTGAACATCCGGTTGTAAAATTGTGATGACACGGTGGTGTAAGCAAACAACGTCAACGTTCATTCACTGTTGCTGTCACAACCCGTTGCAAGGTTTGTTTCGTTTCCGTTGCATCATGTTGAACAAAGTACGATAAGTTTCTGCATATAGCCCGATCTGTCGCTTGGTGGGCTGCAGAAATGCAAACAGGTCTCGTAGATCTGGTTGAGCAGTCGATGAGTTGGGGAAGTAGATTTATTTTGTCAATGTCCATGTGCACAGAGAATACTGAGAGGTATTTTGGATGTTTTTCTGCATATGGTGGGGTGACCTGATGTGAATCAAACTATGACATAAGTATCACGGTAAAGTATAATTTAATTGAAATCGATCTTCAATATGTCATCAATATTTAACGTTGACACTTTCTCTATGTATCTCTCACAGCTGGATGTTTTTATAGATCGCCTAAATGGGAACAGATGTTCACACACATTTCAATCAATTTATGTATTTTTAGGCAGATGAGAACTTATATCTCATGTAGTAAATGTCTGTTATGTGATAGTGTGTACAATAGCAGGGATTCTTTAGAATTAAAAGTATTTTCAACAGGCCCTTGTGTTCTACATTACCAGTGATTAACACGATTAGAAATGTCTTGCCTTGAAGCAATAATCATTTACCCTGACTACCGGGTAATGGTAGTAATTACGTACATTGCAGTATACATGTCGTATTTCAGAATATCATCCAAACAAAATGCATATTAATTTAAAGAACAAAATATTGTTATCAATGTATTTATTAATGCAGTGCTCAGTGCTACTACAATTTATAATTACTAGCTTGTACTAGTTGTAAGTAGTAGTATCATCCATTATCAATTTAGATTGTTAACGATTGGGACAGCTATAATATTGATACATTGAATTGCCTAGGAAAACAAATAATTAGAAACAACATTCAGATATTGTTGTTGTATTTTCTATGGTATTACTTGTATAAATAATTATAATCACTTCAGTTAACTGATGAGCTGTCATTCCATAGTGGTACCAATGGTTATTAATGCACATAATTCCACATAGTTGACATACACAGGTTGATAATATTATTTATAGACATACTCATAATCATACTGGCGTTATCAACATTGCCGGAGACGGTGAACAGGATTATGAGATGGCTGTATTCATATGGGATGCATGATGTTTTGCCCCTATGATTTAGCCCCAAGTATTTATTTGGATATATACTTTCGCCCCAACCATATTTTTTAGATATATAATTTTGCCCCAACCATATTTTTTAGATAAATACAGATTATTGCCCGAGTGTCTTTAGATACCGTCAGTATCCTGCATTTAGTATAAGCAAATGTATTATGCGAGCCTTTGACGAGCATAATACATAGTGCTTATCCCAAAACCAGGATCCTACTACAGCCTAATCTGTTAAAAATCATATGTGCGGTGGTCACTGACGTATTCAACAGTAATTAGTCCCAGCCAGGTATACATTGGTAATTACCGTAATAGTATTAGTACTAATACCGGTGATTAAAGTGACTCGTACACCAAAATCAAACTTTTAGAGCTGATGATCCTGCACCTTATATTGTGATTCATTCATTCCAAATGACCCGCTATCGATAAATATGCTCATTTTAAGTCGTTTATTTACATAACCTGTTAGGTGAACAGGACGATGTAATGTTGACAAGTGACTTCATCCACGTTGCCCCATGTGCATGAGTACGCCATGTGCGAGAAACCCGTGCAACGTGTGCATGCCAGATTGTTCTTAGAGAAGATTTTCAACAAGGATTGTGTCGCATTGATTATATCATTATACTTTGATGTATTTCAGATAGATTGATTGTACTGTGATGTGTTTGAGATAGAGTTTTACATATTTAAATATCAACCATATTGTGGTTCTCTTGCAGAGATCATCGTCAATCCTCAGAAGTAGGAAGAAGTTGACAGCTCAAGATGATTTTAAGGATATGAGGATTACACCAAAATGTCCAACACCAGTTCTTGTACCAAATAGCCATTGATTTACACAACCTAGTCTTCACTCTACTACCCCTCATTTAAGAACATTTCATCGCACATAATATTTAAGACCCATCCACGGAGCGCAACATGGCGTATGCTGTTGACTTCAACGGGCGTGTCTCTCCACCACTGGAAAATGGAGATAATCTGTTTGGACCAGAAGATGGGGTTGAGCTGGACATGGAAATGTCGCCATTGATATACAAGGTTACTACGACATTTCTAACCAGAATTTATATGTTTACCTAATGACTTCTAGTGGTTCTATTTGATCATGCGACTATGAAAGTTTCACCACATACATGACCGTCGTATCACTTTGTGTTATGTCCCTTTGCATGAATATTTATAGAAATAAGACCACATTCAGTGATGACTGAAAAGTTACTGTACTTGGTGTTAAGCAATAATTGAATCAATAATTTACATAAAATCAATGTATACTAACTTATTAGATGGGAGATTTTTGATTGATTGAATTAAGGTTTAACGTTGCGGCGGGAATATCTCACCCATAGGCGATGGGAGATTAATTTTACGTCTAAATTTATTATATTTTTGCGTCTAAATTTATTATATTTTGTTTGTTTGTATTTTGTCCAGACTGCTCTTGTGAGTCCCAGTAATGAAGAATACGACATCTTGCTGGAGGAGATCAAGTCCCGGGCAGAAGACGGCCAAGGGGAGACTCTGTTTGAGATTGGCATGGGAGGTGAGACACACTTTTATGTCCTACACAAACCTTCAGGACGGGTGGTAGTGTAGTGGTAGAATGTTGGACTTCAGAGTCAAAGCTTCCAGGTTTAAATCCTGCCCTGGGAGTCCAGCATCAATGTTTGCAAATATTACCTTTCTGACGTGATATTGATAGGATGCGCTGTCTGTACTGTGACTTCCCGCTGCGACGTTAAACTCCATATTCACTCACTGTACTGTGTCAATGCAGTTATCCTTGGTCTGTCAATACCAGCCGGTGATCGCAGGTTTACTGCAACATTCAGCGCTACAAATGTTGTGGGATTTCTCCTGCCCTAAACTGACAAGCAATGATATAAGTGAAAGAATTTGTATTATTTTTTAAAATTACAAACAGTCATGTACTTCCTGATCTGTGGTTTCAGAGGGGGAGAAGCCTGGACTAAGTGACCAGGACTTTCAGGCGTCGGTGGCGACACTCAAGAGTATCGGGGAGACGTTAGATATGGAGGTAGTGATGCTCCGAGAACGTCCGGCGGAGGAAGGGAAGATGGCAGAGTTCCTGCTCAGAAGAAGGCTGGACTCGGAGGACTTCATGGAGGTCAGGTACGAGATCTGCTGTGTGTCATGGAGATCAGGTACGAGATCTGATGTGTGTCATGGAGGTCAGGTACAAGATTTGCTGTGTGTCATGTACGAGATCTGCTGTGTGTCATGGAGGTCATGTAAGAGATCTGATGTGTGTCATGGAGGTCAGGTACGAGATCTGGTGTGTGTCATGGAGGTCAGGTATGAGATTTGCTGTGTGTCATAGAGGTCATGTAAGAGATCTGTCGTGTGTCATGGGGTTCAGGTACGAGAACTGTCACAGGTTATGGAGGTCATGTACGAGATCTGTCGTGTGTCATGGAGGTCAATTATAAGATCTGCCATCCATTGTTGGCATCCTCCAGTGTTTGGTTTCCGCAATGATGAATAGTCTGGGTATTGGACATTGTCGTTGCAGTAACGTGGAGCAAATCTAAAGTTCTGTAAGTGTATGTGACATCAGTATACCCATATTATCTCAGTGCTGACGTTAGATTCTCTGTGCTGCAGAGTGGCGGTGGTGGGGAACGTGGACGCTGGTAAGAGCACACTGCTGGGCGTGTTGACCCACGGAGAGCTGGACAACGGCCGCGGTGTCGCCAGACAGAAACTGTTCCGACACAAACACGAGATGGAGTCGGGGAGGACAAGCAGTGTGGGGAACGACATCCTCGGATTCGACACGACCGGAAATGTCGTCAACAAACCAGACCATGGACATCTGGACTGGATCAAGATCTGTGAGCAGGCAGCTAAAGTAAGTAGACGTCCATGTAGACACATTTTCTTTTCGTTTAGGAAGTGGTTACGGAGCATGCGTGAGAGCACAGGGGCAGAGGTCAGATGGAAGTTAAATTTACTATGGAATCAGGGGATTCACCTTGTCACAGCTCTTGGAACAAGAGAATAATGCAAAAATGATTTCGCTGGCTAAGTATACTCAGGAAAAGAGGAGTTAATTCAAATCTGCTTTAGATTTTGAAAATGCATCATTGTACTCCTTGCCGTCTTTGTGCTGCTGTTGTTTGTTGCTGCAGATACTACTACTGTATTCTAATAGTTAGTTATTTAGCTACACCTAAGTACAGTAGAACCCCTTTAATACGAAGTGCTGGGACCACGATTATTACTTCAAATTATCAATTAGCAGTGTACATGTATCACATTAACCATGATTCATTACGATCTCGCAGACCGTTATTCAAACAAAATAAATTAAAATATATAACAAAATGGGATGTATACTAGTTCATAATTAACTTATTCTCTTGACAACATAATATAATAAAAGCAAATACTTGGTATATTAGCCATGTGACAGTTTCAAATTTAGCCATATTTCGAATTCGAGGGGTTCGAATTAGCGGGGTCTCCACTGTATATTATAAATGTCTGTCTATAGTTATGATCATCACTAACACATGTTGCAGGTGATAACGTTCATAGATCTGGCCGGCCATGAGAAGTATCTGAAGACGACGGTGTTTGGGATGACAGGCCATGCTCCAGACTTCGCTATGTTGATGGTAAGTCTTGGAAGAATGTAAGCAGCTGGTTGACAAGCTGACATGATTGCCTGCTATCTAGACAACCTGATAGCAGTATGTATTGAAATTAATTGGGACTTTTCGGAGCTTTCAATTAGCCAAATAGTTATTGCAGTGACAAATTGTAATTAAATTGCTATTATTAACACTTCCTTTTAAAAGTATTTCATTTATTTACTGTCAGTAATATAACTCATATGATATTTTTTAAGGTATGTTTCTGAAGATAATTCATGTGGTAAATCTGAAATGTGGCACAGATTGGATCCAACGCTGGAGTGATCGGGATGACGAAGGAACACCTGGGCCTGGCGCTGGCCCTCAACGTGCCGGTGTTCGTGGTCGTCACCAAGATAGACATGTGTCCGCCCAACGTGCTACAGGACACCCTCAAGTTGTTACAGAGAATCCTCAAGTCTCCAGGTTGTAGAAAGATACCCATCCTAGTCCAGAACAGAGATGATGTTATATGCTCAGCAACAAACTTCACATCTGAGAGGTACGTGGGCTTGTCTCCCTATCGTCGCAAATGGGTGAAAGATTCCTGCAGCGACGTTAAACTCCATATTCACTCACTCACTCACTCAATTGTCTCCCTAATTTCACCTGAGATTATGGTAGTGCTCCTTACTAATGTTCTGTCACGTGTCCAGTACATGTTCTGTTCTTTTGAATGGAGTGAGCCAGCACAGCACAGAGCAAGTGGCCAGTGGTCGCCATGTTGGATTGTGTACTGTGCCGTCTGCGCCACCTATTTCCCTGGTACATGTCCCCGACACTCAGAACATTGTGCGGTGTTGCTCCTTTGTAACCGCAAATGTGCCGGACAGAAAGTACAGACAGAACAGCTAGAAAGGAGCAGGGCCTAATTCTAACCTGTAATACAGGTACAGACATTATAACAGATGTATTCATTTCCTGTTTTCTTTATCATGATTTGTTCACTTTTTGTCTCCACAGAATGTGTCCAATCTTCCAGGTTTCCAATGTCACAGGAGAAAATCTTGACTTATTAAAAGTATTCCTCAACTTGTTAACGACACGTGTGAAATGTGACTTGCACGAGCCGGCGGAGTTCCAGATCGACGACACGTTCTCTGTGCCGGTGAGTGTCCGCAGCCCATAGCCGCCGCATTCCTACTGTCAGTTCTTAGTTATTTTTAAACTTACATATTTTTTTCTTATCTTCAGTACTACGGTGCATTCGTATTATTCCTTTTTAGATATGAGTTTAGATATTGTTTACAGAAGACATTTTTTTGACATGTTTTTAATCAGAAAGTAATTCAGAAAGGCACAATGGGGGAATTTGCTATGTTTGTGAGCATTATTCATTCCAACCAGCCAAGTGTCTTTACCTGACACCGAGCTGTTGTAGGCTTTCCTCCCCCTATAGTCGTCGCCTATGGGTGAGATATTCCCGCCGCGACGTTAAACATTAATTCAATCCAATCCTCCCCCTCTATCCAGACCACTGGCAGCATGTCACGTGACTGACTGATGTGTTGCAGGGGGTGGGCACAGTGGTGTCGGGGACGTTGCTACAAGGCTTCATCAAGCTGAACGACACACTGCTGCTGGGGCCCGACGCACTGGGCCAGTTCCAGTCGATCGTCATCAAGAGTATCCACAGGAAGCGGATGCCAGTGAAGGAAGTCCGCGGAGGACAGACAGCCTCGTTCTCGCTGAAAAAGGTTTGAGAGAAATTTGTATCCTGACATTTATAGCCACTTTGAAACTTATTACTGAAAATGATGAGCATGCATTATAACATTGGATGATTGTGTTCTGATCCTGAACTAATTTCTCACCAAGGAAGTTGCCATGTGAAAAAGAAAATGGAAAAGAAAAAAGCTGTAAACGACAATATCCAGTCTTGAAATTTGTTAAAATATTGTTTCTATTGGTGTTTGAATTTTTTTTATCTAGTCATAAGCTATAAATGTGGACGTATTAATAAATTCCCCCATGAAGTATTGATAGACAAATACTAAATGCTAACTATATTTTCAGATCAAGAGGTCTTCTATACGAAAAGGAATGGTGATGGTTTCACCACGTCTAGAACCCAGAGCATGCTGGGAGTTTGAGGGAGAAATCCTTGTACTTCACCATCCAACAACTATAAGTATTCGCTACCAGGCAATGGGTAGGTAACCCCGCTACTATAAGTATTCGCTACCAGGCAATGGGTAGGTAACCCCGCTACCAGGCAATGGGTAGGTAACCCCGCTACCAGGCAATGGGTAGGTAACCACGCTACCAGGTTATGGTTGTGTAGCTTGCCAGAGCTCCTGTGAAACGCTGTACCTATGATAGTCGGTGTCCACACCATAGCTATATACTGCACCATCGCTATGGTGGAAGAAGGTTGTCTCGGTATTGCTGTGTCGTACAGGAGAGCTCCAGCAAGGGGGAGATAACCTCCCTGTACATTAGTGCTGGAAAAATAAATTCAACATTTGTTAAAATATACCTTTCAGCAGCACGTTGAGAGCATGCCAAATTATCTGTTTGAATATGTTCATTGGCTATTGGCATGATATCTGAGTGAGTTGTCTCCCTTGTATCACAAAGTTTCTTAACTTTCAGTCCATGTGGGTAGTGTGCGGCAAACAGCCACTATACTGAACATGACGGAGGAACATTTGCGGACGGGAGACAAGGCGACAGTCAGATTCCGGTTCATCAAGAATCCTGAGTACCTCAAGACTGACATGCGGATGGTATTCCGTGAAGGTCGCACAAAGGCCGTGGGGAACGTGACCAAGCTGTTCCCTCACATCAGTGCGGTAGCTCAGAACACGCGGCAGCAGCGGGCAACCAAAAAGGGTCAGGAGACAAAACACCAGATAAACCCGCAAAACGAGCCTCAGAAACCTAGCAAGCGGAATCGACGAACGAGACATCGCCATGACGACCTGCCCGGGGAGGAAGGCAAGGAAAACACAGAAAATTCGAGTCCGAATGTGCAGACGAGTGTCACTCAGCCAACTCTGACCGTGGCGAAAGCTACGTGAGTTCACGTGGAGGTGTGCTGAGGATGTGCTGAGCTCCCGGCGTCCAGTCATTGCGTGTGCTGAGAGATGACTGACAGTCTGCTGAGACGAACGGACAGTGATGTCCCGCCACTGAGTGGTCCGTGTGTGACTTTGTTTTCCCACTTAATCAAACTGTCAGAAATAACCTTGTCCCTTTGAACCAACACAATGCTAACTTAAAGTAATGACATGTATATTAACCCCATCATCTTCATTCTAATCTGGTAGAAACCCGACCGAGATCGCAGAGTGACATGGGGTCAACTCTCACATGGACTGATCAGCCAGAATTTGTCAGGGAATGCCTTTTTTCATCAACACCTCAAATTTTATTTTCCCATGCCCAAATATTTTGTCGATCTCTATCCGTTCTCCCAAGATCAAAATTTGATTCATTATATTCATCTCCCCCCACCACCAAGGGGGGATAACCCATACTGATCCTCTGTATGCTCTAGGACAACCTGTTCACACCCAATAAGGGACTATTTTGTTACAGTTAATGCATGCTAGGGGGAATGTGGTGGGGGGGGGTATTTGATTTGCTGAGGACAAACTGCTGGTTCTGAGAGGAAATCACATCCTGGTTCCCTGGTACCTCCTCTGTAATAGTCCCGCACCGCCACATTAGCACCTATGTGGTACCGGGTACATAAATAGAAAGTAAGTACGTTACTGCATGATTATTTAAATACTGTGTAAAACAAAGTAACACACCAACTTGCTCAACAACACAGCAGACTGGTGGCTCTCACGGTTTGAAGTAATAAATTGTTCATGAATTTATGTCTAGAATGAATCGACGACTTCTGGATAAGCAGGGGAATGCAGTTGAGACATTGGACTGGTGGTAGCTAAGTGCTATGACTGTTATAGTAATACTGTGCATATTTGTGTTGCGTCAAATCCATGCTAGTACGCATGCTCATAGCGCTACATTGTTGTGCTCTCTTGTTCATTCTCAACTCCCTGTGGAGTATACAAGCCAAGCTGCCAGTCGTGGTGCTAGAAGGTTATCATTAACATGCCCATATCCTACCAGGGTGTCCACCCTCTACTGGGTGAGCGGAGGCATGGTGGTAGCTGTGTCTGGTGGTAGCTGTGTCTGGTGGTAGCTATATTTTGGCAGCAATCTTTTACGTATATTTTCTAATATTTCTTATTTTTAATTCAAATTTTTATACAATGTCACCAGCAGACTAGAAATATCATCTTGATTCAGGAAATAAAGTGGGGCTACTGTGTATGAAAATTATTGCGATGTTGTCGTACTATTTGAACATTCATTATTGAAAACAATTCCAATCTACCGCAGCCACTACTGGAATATTAACGCGAGATGTTTTTTTGTTCATTACTTGACGAGTGGCATGACAATACAAGTGACCAATTCCCAGATTGTAAACAAGATCTCATCACCAAAATCTTGGTGTCATCTCCATGGAAAAGACCAGGGTATTGTTTCTCGAAGCTCTCATATCTACTACAAGACCATAAGGACTCGTAACCATCTCTATTACATTGGGAGTGTGCACTTACGAGAGCGCTGTGGTCTCAGAGTGTATGAGAGCTTTGAGAAATGATATCCAGGTCTGTGTATCACCATTGCTTCATTTGCACCAGCCCTGGCTGAGGGGGTCTTACTGTACTCAGTAGATCACCGACGTATGCTGTCCAGCTATAGTAGTTGATTACTGCACACTGCTACTTGCATAAGTTTTCTTTCCTCAGTTTGTATTTTATCAGTTTGATACAGTAACACCGTTCTTATCTCCGTGAAACTGTGGCCTGATCTGCCTGTACACCCACAGAACATGTGTCTGTGAACGCCACCATTTTGTCAACAAATAAAGTTATAGTATTTTTGATATACATCATTATATTCCTTTGAGTGTGTGTGGTGTGGTATGGTGTGCATGGTATGTAGTGTGTGTGTCTGTGCATGGTGTGTGTGCATAGTGTGTGTTGTGTGTGATGTGGTATGGTGTGTGTGTGTCCGTGTGTGCATGAGTCAATTTGACTTTTGAGTGCACGCCGGTCTAAGCAATGCACAGCAGCATCACAGTTATTGCATTCTCCCTTGTCTCTTAGTTTACATGTGCACAGTACAGGTACATGGTATATACAACTATGGTATGATGTACTGTAAATTATGAAATTAACGCGAGCAGAATATTAATGCGAAAAATGCGACCATTATATTGTCGAATTTAATTGCTGCGCATTAAAGGTAAGACTGGTGAACAAACATGAATGGAGACATGGCCATTCGCATTTTATTGGTGTCACATTTACGACTAAAATCTAGAGGTTGCATTAAATTAGTGACGCATTAATTTCGTGATTTACAGTATACAGCTTTTATCTGGTCGCAAAGACTGCACATGGCACCTAATTGGAGATATAGCATTAGATATGTGCTAATCAAGGTTATGTTTAATGAAAATTGATGCAGAATGGTTTGAAAAGGTAACTAAAGGCTTTGATAAAAGTATTCCAATGGATGTAAACAAAAAAAATATCTATTAACCATAGTTTGTGAACATTATTACATGGTTGCTAGTGGGACTTGCAGGGGTTGCTATGAAATACATAGAGATTATGAAATACATAGAGATAGTATATATGAAATACATAGAGATACATATGAAATACATAGAGATACATATGAAATATAGAGATAGTTAGAGATCATCCAAGAAACACCAGCTGTTTTTATCAACCAAAAAATGCAAACAAAGAGTTGTTTTTACAACTGGTTTTATTCTAGAGCTTCACTAGATATGATACAGTCACACAACCCTACGAGTGGAACAGAGATGAAACGGGTGCAATATACAGCGGAAGGGTTGATGGAATTCCAAGACATAAATGACAAATACATGTATAACATCAGTCTAAACTTTCAGCATAGAAAAACAAAAGAGATAATAATAGTTGAACATGTTAAACAATGTGCTCAATAAAAATTCATTTGATATTGACATACATTATTTGTAACGGACCACATCCTTGAATAGATAGAAAGAAATATGGACTTCCCTGGTGTCCCCAATATCTTTTCTACTAAACTAAAACTCCTAGCTTTGTTGGTTATGGCTATCTACAGTTGATTGTCCAATTGCTGTAAGAAATTTGTTCGATTTGAACGATTTCAATGACATGATTGTCGAGGACATGACGTCACAAGTTCCAGCATCAGCTGCTTCATATACGTTCCCGTTGGAACAACAAACAAGTGAGAAATTACACATCCTTCTGACCAGACGAGTCAAACATGAAGTTTGATTTATTCACCTAAGCACCAGCTGCATGTACCACCGACTCTGTAATCCTAATAACTTCTTGTGTGGTCCAACAACTTGGTGTATTTCCCCATATGGCAGCCATTTTGGAAATGGAAGTCTCCGCACTGTACGCAGACGACACATAATGACATTAAAGCTGTGAACAGAATATTCAGAAATTCTATTAAAGCTAGACCACTAAATTTCTAGGAATGTTCGTAGATACAAGGAAAACAGTATTCATAGGAATGTTAAAAATACCACAAAAACTAGATATTACACCGATTCCACTTACTCCAATATATAATTATTGAATATGGAAAGCGATTGAACGTCCTTGTAAGCAACAAACCCGTAAACTTGACAGTGCTGTGTCTCGTATCTCGGTATGTAATGACGCGGTATACCGTTACAATACGAGGTTCACACAGATGTCTCGTGACAATCTCGCAGACCTGGGAGTCCGCTATGACATTGACAGACGTACCGGTACTTCTCATGGCTGCATTTGTTTAAAAAATACTAATAAAAAAAAAATCACAAAAATGTCAGTGTGGTAGAAGAATTTCCATTCAAAATTTGTTTACCAACATCCTGGAAAGTTTTAGATAAACCTGGAACCACAAACAGGCAAACACCGAGCCCCGACTAGACGCATCAACAGTAACACAGTGACATCAGCGGTAGCAAGTACTGCAACATTAACAGTAACAACGAGTCTGACTTAGGAAGTACTGCAACATGGAGTTCAATTGTGGATTCCAAGTAAATGCTGTGAGACGGCACACGTCTTATTTCTTAAGGCCTGCCAGGACCTTGTCAAAGATGTCGAAGAAGATGTCGGCATGTTTCTGCTGGCACACCAGAGTGGGACGCAGTCGGATGGAAAAGTCGCCACAGTTCCCCACATGTACGCCTGAAACAAGAGAGTTTGTCTGTCAGTGTCCACGCTGCTGTGTTCTAGTAATTACTGTTATAGTCAGTGTCCACGCTGCTGTGTTCTAGTAGTTACTGTTATAGTCGGGGTATAAGACTCCAGCAAGTTCACTGCCAGACATGAGGACTGGTAAGTCTGAGAAGTTACCCGTCTTCACATATGTTGGCCAGTGATCGATTGCCGGTATATACATCTTTTAAAAAAAAAAATTTTTTTTTAAAAAAACCCAGTCTTCGCTGAACATAACCCGTCACGGGTGTACGGACGGACTCTATTTTGAAGACTATTATAGTGCATGTTGTATTAAGCATGTTGTCCATGTCTTACCATTCTTTCTAAGGTCCATGAGGGCTTTGTCGCGAGCCATGGTGTTGTTGAAGTCGATTGCACATATTGCTCCAAGTCCTCGTGCATTCTTCACAAGTCCTGGATACTTTTCCTGGACAAGGAAAGGAAAGAAAATCATCAGACTGGAACCCAACTTATAGAGCAGATAGAGACGCAGAGAGAAAGAGAGATCACCATCGGAATGGGATGACTGTAACTGTGCTCCACATACCCTAATTAATACACCCTGGTGCTGACCAATTCATACCTGAGCAGCCTTGAGTCCATTCTGTAGATAATCTCCGAGGACGGCGGCGTGGTTCACTAGGTCCTGAGCCTTGATCACCTTGACCACCTCCGCCAGCAGGACCACCTTGGAGGGGTCGCCAACCCACGTGTTGAAGATACGGAAACCCTGGATGCAGAAAGACCCGTATTATTGCTCATTATTTACCTCTCATTGGTGAAATATATCCATGTTCTTCATAGCAGCTTTAGACAGCCGAATACGTCATAGAACAGTGACTGTGAGCAGGCCAGTGGCAGAGTCCGAGAAGCTCTGACGTCATAGTACAGCTTGAGACACTAACCTCACTGGGTCTAAAGTTCTTCCTGTAGAAGAATCCCCCAGTCATCATCTTCTTGGCGAAGGGAACGACATCCGGGGCCTCCTTAAGGTTCCAGTGTTCGTGAGCCCAGAACTTGCCTGTGGCCCCGCACCCTGTCTGGACCTCGTCCACCATGAAGCCCATGTTGTTCTGAGGATGACATAATACATAATGCTCATGTTGTTCTGATGACCACATAATGCTCATGTTGTTCTGATGACCACATAATGCTCATGTTGTTCTGAGGATGACATAACACAATGCTCATGTTGTTCTGAGGACGACAACACAATGCTCATGTTGTTCTGAGGACGACATAACACATAATGCTCATGTTGTTCTGAGGATGGCATAACACATAATGCTCATGTCGTTCTGAGGATGACATAACACATAATGCTCATGTTGTTGCAGTCAGTGGTAGCTAGTCTCCTCTGAAGTATGCCGGGACATGATTGTCTCCCCTGACTCACCTCTCTACAGATATCCTGTAGGCCC
>JAVCKZ010109438.1:0-10394 GCA_034780755.1 Lepetodrilus elevatus | reverse complement strand
GTCAGTGCATCCTATCAATATCGCGTCAGAAAGGTAACTTTCGCGAACATTGATGCCGGGCCCCCGGGGCGGGATTTATAATAATAATGATAATAATAATAATAATAATAATACAGTAATAATATTGCTACTTCTGCAGCTTCTATAACTTCTATAACTTTTTCTTGAATTGAAGTTTAGAACCGCGTTCAAGTTTATTTCACTTATATCATGGCTTGTCAGTTTAGGGCAGGAGGAAATGAGCAAGAACTATAGCACTGAATGTTGTAGAAAGCCTGCTAGCACTGGCTGGTACTGACAGACCAAGGATATCTGCATTGCAGTGTTGCCACGGTACAGACAGCGCATCCAATCACGATCGTGTCAGAAAGGTAACCTTCGCGAACATTCATGCTGGATTCCTGAACAGGATTCAAACCTAGCACCTTTGACTCACAAGTTCAAATGTTCTACCACTGCACTACAATCACCATGATCACTACTTGATTATTATAAATTATTTTAAAAGTTATTGTATCATCCTACTTTTAATGTTCGCACAACATACTCAAGAGAACGCTATCTGGGTATAAAATACCTTTACAACTGAGCTGTCCACATTCTGACACGTCTCAGCCAACAGCAGTCGGAACTCCACATCCTTAGTCAGCTGTGACAATGACACCTCCTGAATAAATAACAATTAATGTATTATCAGTACTGTAAATATTGTAATACAAAAATGTTAGTTGAAAATATTGAAAACCAGTAAGGCATGTGTAAAATGTAACTTGTGGACAAATATACTTGTGTAGACAAATCAAATTGTGTATATATTTTCACTGGTAATAATAATAACAATAACAATAATGTGTATTTGTATCGCACTAGACATCTTGCATAAGGTGGGTGCTCAAAGTGCTACACTATTATTAGATCAATGTGCACTTATTATACTTTCTCAACTCCCTGGGGTAAATATATTTTACCATAACATTGGTCAACAAACTGTGCCCTTATGTTTGACTACCAGATTTTGTGAATCTACAAACCTTTTCCTCTTCATCTTCTGCTTCTAAGCTTTTACTTTCTAATAAACACAGCCATGACAGTTTGTGTGGACTGCTTAGCACAGAGGAACCAAAACTGAAATGTGCAATGTAAAAAACATACATATACCGTATACACTGTATATAACCAGGGATGGAACATAACTTTAAATGTCATCGCCTGAATGTTTACAAAACGTGAAATTTCTACTCGCCTGTAGGATACGTTTCACCTTTAAAAGGATCACGCTGTCGGGCGAGTATCTAGTTCTATTCCTGATTTAATATTGATTCTCGATGCTTGATTTTGAAACAATATATGCCTTTTTCTTCAAAATCCACCTTTTCTTTAAAATTTAAAATCCACCTGTCAGCTGTAGACAGGGTTAGATCGATCCATTTTAGTTAGGGGTGAGGGTTTTGTTGGTTATTACATTGTGTATACATGTATATACTTTAGTCTCTCACGTTCTCAACATAAATTAGATAGAAAGTACATTCATGACAATTATCATTGATCAGCTGTTTTCTAGCTGTCAGCTGTTGATCAGCTGTTGATAACTTCCTCGTTAACATAACTTGATCACGTTCCTGTTTAAGTATTTCTGTGAATCCCATGATAAATTACCTTGAGGTAAATGGGTATTCGGCCGTTTTACGCAAGACACTATGGATATCGACGTCAATGAAGCTACCCTTCTTCGCAAGTTGAGACAGACATGATCTAGCCAACTCCCATTGCCCCAAAAGAAGATTGTTACTGAACGACTTGTACAGAATGGCGACATGTTCTTCAGACATCGATGGATCGTAAACTGATAGAGACGCCATCTCCTCCGATTAACGCCTGACAACCGGTCATGCCTTAACAAAAGCCTTGCTACATGTTTATTTTGATTGGGAAATCAAAACAGTTTTGTTTTTAATCATGTGCGCGGCCATTTTGTCTAAGTCACATGATCAAATGAACCCCCCCCTACGGTCGATGTTAACCAATCAATGAACATGTTACATTTATATGAAAACCAATCATGACACGTTTTAGATTGGTGCACCAGTTTCGAAGACGATACATTTCCGGAAATGAAATGATGGAGTGTTTGATTTGATCTTGCTGCAGCTGATAAAATATATCAGTTGAGAATCGCACAGCCATGCATTTAATATGATATTTTCACTTTAAGTAATAAGCAAATAAAATGCATTTGAATTCAGATACTCCCCTAAATAAACGTGTCTGAACAGCACTGACCATTCAATTTTTCATTGGTCAAAAGAGAACGTCAAGTTTAGACAGGTAAAAACTGAGACGCTCTGCTGGATATAAATATAGATCTGTATACTGGTCATAATTCTGTGACAATATGGCGTACTGTGTGACTACAAGTTTGTTCTCCCGTCTGTTTTTCATAAAATAAACATCTTAGTGCTACAAACTACAATGTAATCATTTGATCAGTTGATTAAGTCAACTGGTACAGATGAACTTAGCTACATATTATCAGTAATTTTAGTAGAGAACTATTGTGAGGTGAAAATCAAAATGACAACTTTAGATCATTTGTCAGGAAATCGTGACAGTAAACATGCCACTCGGAGCAAATCGGGGGATAGAGTGTCAAGTAACCACTTTGTTGATATACATAGTAAACATTTACCAACACAGTCGACCAATGTTTTGAAAACGTAAGTATTATTAATACTGTAGTGGTAGGTTTAGGAGAAAGATTACTTTCAATTAAAAGTACCAAGTTGTGTATGATGCTAAATAATGTAAGCAAAACCATGCAACAGAATAATCCTGACAAGCAGAATATAAAAGATTTGAATGAAGTTGATTAACATTCATGTTTGTAGATAGATTTTGATTGCAGTTTGTACTACTAGTATTAGTAACTGAGTAATTTAAGTTGTTAAAGAATCAAATTGAACTTCAGCAAATTTCCATTAGTATTCAATTTGCAAAGAAAGTAACAATGCCAACCCCAACATTGAACATGTTGAAATCACTGTACTAGTGTAGATTTATGTCCAATTTAGTCAATATTGTTTTAAAGTTTTATAGTTGATGGCGATATCAAATCAACATGTTAATCAGGGGTTAATTAGCCAATGGCTAGTGGTTTCTGGCTCGGACTAGTAGATTCCTAGATCTGGTAGTCCTGCGTGACTAGATACATTTGCAAAGCACCTACCATGTTTTTATAATGTATATAAACAAGACTAGATCTAGATCTATTTATCTCTATTCCTGAGTCCCTTACTAAACACATTGATACTTTATATGTTAGTTCTGTGGATTTTTTATATCATTTACTGACAGGACTAGTGAAAGTTGGTGAGGACTAGTAGATGTTTTACCCCACTAGTCCTGTGTGGCTAGTGCTCATTTCAGTTAATATTAACCGCTGTAAATTATTTAATTAATTAGATATTTGTATTAATTTTCAGACCTAGGATGCCCTCGACTTTAGATGACTTTGATGTTTTGTCAACAATTGGAACCGGCTCATATGGAACATGCAAGAAGATACGGCGCAAAAAAGACGGCAGGGTACGTCATTATTAATTCTTGAAAAGATATTTAACCCTCTGCCTGCTGGATTACGGTAGGCAAAAGCACTGTTCATTAGGACATCACTGGTTGGCGTCGGCAGGGAGAGAGTTATGGTTGCATGTTTTTAATAGGATCGGTCAGGTTACCGGAAACACTGGTATTTTTCTGATCTGCCTTGTAAGTTATACTAAACACAACAAACTTATTGCAGGTGCTAGTATGGAAGGAAATGGACTACGGGTCCATGACCGAGTCGGAGAAACAGATGCTTGTGTCAGAGGTCAACCTGCTGCGCGAGCTCCGACATGAACACATCGTGCGGTACTACGACCGTATCATCGACCGCAACAACACAACGATCTACATCATCATGGAGTTCTGTGAAGGAGGCGATCTCTCTACGCTCATATCCAAGTCTAGGAAGGAAGGGTTAGTTTACATTTTTCTAGGTAGTGCCAGCCATTTTTGTCTTTTTATTTGATACATTTTGTTTTCATCCAAGTAAGTAGGCCTCATGAATACAAACATAAAAAATATTCTGGAAATGTCTTAACCTTCTCCCTGCTGAATAAAATCAAAGTGTTCTATTTCAGCATGTGATCGGGCAAGTTAACTCGTCTTCAGCAGGGAGAGGGTTAAACACATTTTGAAGTTCAATGTCTCACAGGACTGCTTTTACTAATTAATTCGAACATTGATATTAAATCAATCAATCAATTTTAGAATACCATAGCCTGTTTTTGTACATTGTGATTATTTGATTTTTTAAATTATTATTATTATTTTTCAGATTGTACGTGGATGAGAACTTCGGATGGAAAATACTGATTCAAATGACGCTGGCGCTGCAAGAGTGTCACAGAAGGAAGAATGGCAAGGCCGTACTCCACCGTGACCTCAAACCTGCCAATGTATTCCTCGACTCTAGCAGGAACGTCAAGCTGGGAGACTTCGGACTTGCCCGAGTACTGCACCACGAGACCAGCTTTGCCAAAACATATGTCGGAACTCCATACTATATGTCTCCAGTAAGCTGTGCCATTTGTTCGTTATTTTATTTGGATTATAAAAAAAACCCGGGTAATTCAGACATGGCAATTCTCCAATATCTGCGGAAAGCTGATGATTTATTTGTCAATTTATTTCACTTAGCGTGGCTTTGGGCTTGCAGTGCTATGATCCCAGACGTATTTTTCACTGAAAACACAAATTATTGTCTGTTGCGATGCCTGAATTATGGCAATTATGTCCTGAGATAAATTAGTGTTTTGAGTTACCAATTTTTAGCCAAGAACAAGAAGAATTTATTTCATGAAAAGCATATTTTCAGTAGTCATGATTATTGAGTGTATGAAATATTATCACTATTTTATAATATTGTTGTCAAACGAAAAAAAATATGAAAAACGATGCATCATTGTCTGTCCCATTTTTTTCCCCTTGTAATTTGAAATGTTAGCATTCTAATTACCACATGGACTAAACTGACAATCCATGTGAAAGAATATTGAAAGCGGAACTAACAAAAACGCAACAACAAAAAGAAACATAGACTAAACCTCATGCTTTGATTTCAGGAACTAGTCAACAACATGTCGTACAATGAGAAGTCTGACATCTGGGCCATGGGCTGCATGCTGTACGAGCTATGCGCTCTCTACCCTCCTTTCACTGCCACCAGTCAGACCGAGCTCAATCGCAAGATCCGCCTTGGTGACTTTCCCCGTCTTCCGTCGCGATACTCCGAGAAACTGGACCAGGTCATCAGAAAGATGATCCGGGTGGAGGTAAGACGTCGAATGCAATGCTGTGCAGGGATAGAAATTATGGCACGC
Source organism: Lepetodrilus elevatus (assembly GCA_034780755.1). Lineage (NCBI taxonomy): Eukaryota > Metazoa > Mollusca > Gastropoda > Lepetellida > Lepetodrilidae > Lepetodrilus > Lepetodrilus elevatus. The sequence goes on along the minus strand of JAVCKZ010109438.1, from coordinate 4,974 downwards.
TAGCTCCGGATATCTGTCACAATGCTAAAGGTATTCCTAAGGTCTAGTAGAAATTCATAAAAAAAAATATTTGTATCGCTATTTGGGCTAGTAAGTTATTTTCCTGTGTCCGTCTCAGGTTGTGAAGAGGCCCAGCATTGAGGAGATTCTGAGTGACAGCATCGTCGTCAACATGCGAGAGAAGACGTTACATCCGACGTCGAGGAGCGATCCCGATGCGTCCCCGTCTAGTAGTGCCACCAGGCTGGGAGAGGAAATGCGAGTCAAGATGCGACAGCTGGAATTGCGGGAGAAGGAATTAGACAGTATGTAGTGCGGACGTTGTGACCGGTGGTAGTACAATGGCAGAATGTTTGGACTTAGAATCCTGTTCCTAGGGGCCCAGCATGTTTGCAGATGTGCTAATGATAGGATGCACTGTCTGTACTGTGACAATACAGTTACCTTTCTGACGCGATATTGATAGGATGCACTGTCTTACAGGTTTACTGTAACGTTCAGTGCTGTGGATGTTGCAGTTTTCCTCCTGCCCTAAACTGACAATCCGTGATACATGTGAAAGATTATTGAAAGTGGCTCTAATTTGTTTTTAAATACAGGCCTCGGGATTACGAAACTTTCGGAGCACAAAAACGTACTCAGACTATGACGTCACATGATGTTTTATGAACAATGAGTTGAATACAAATTTGTACTCTGGGCCAGGTGTTGCTGCGTTATTCAATAGGGGTGATATCACAGTGGTAGACCTTCTAACTTTGTTTCTATTTGCAGGCAGAGAAAGGAGTCTTGCTTTGAAAGAGAAACTTGCTGACGATAAACTGCAAAGGTATGTTTGGAAGAAGGTTGATTGGATGTTGTGCCAACCCCTCACACTCAAGATCGTAGATGACAATGTACTGAATTAATTTACTTTCAACTCTCTCCATGCTGAAGGCAACCAGAGATGCCCTTATGGGCTGTACCTGTGCCTAATCCAGCATGGAGAGGGTTAAACTAATAAGGAATGGCCTATTATGACACAATTCTATTAACTTTCAGTCTTCAGCGATTAATTTCACACATTCTCTCGTGATATAAAAAAATAAAAAATAAAATAAAATAAAATATTTTTTAATTTTCTTTTGTTAAATACCGGGTATTTTTTAATTTTCTTTTGTTAAATACTGGGTATTTACTTTTTTTTTTTTTTATATAGTATTTATTTTGATATTGAAAAATGTTGTTACTGTTGTTACATGTCCTGCATTAATCATGTTTCAGAGCTATGGACCTGTTGTCTCAATACAAACGTCATGGTTCGCACCTCGACAATAAACTATACCCCAGCCCGAGGACGAAAGAGGACTCTTCCGGTGTAATCCGATCCTTCCCTACCGACACCCCGAGTGCCGCCCGACAAGAATCTCCCGACCTGCAAGGTAGGAAATGCCGCCACGCGAATCGGGAGAATATATCGCCACTAGACCGAAGACACGATCACGTGTTCTGTAGACCTCAAACTCCGACTAACGACGAGCTGCAGCGTAGACCACTACGTTTGGCTCTGCAGAGACTGAAATGATTGTGTGTGAAGTTGTCGTGTATGTGCCATGTACTAGTCATGTTGAACGTGCTTTGCTCTTTGCTGTATCATTAACAACAGTCGACCCCTGTATATCCGTAATTCAGATATCCGGTCCCTTTCGGCTTCACTATCTGCACGGTATTTGCTGAGAACCAATATTTTCCTATATAAAATGACCCCGGTAACTGGAAATTTGATTACCGACATGATTTTGCCAGGAAACCTATTGTCCGGATAAACAGGAGTCGACTGTACTGTGAACGCCAAATGATTCTTTGTGTGAACTCGCCCTCAATGTGCAATATACTCGCAATGCTGAATGTGCTTTGTAGAATGTTCCTTTGCTTTGTTCTTTGTTTCGTATTAGACCACTGCACTTAGCTCTACAGGGACTGAAATGATTACGTTTGCTTTGAATATCAATGCAATGATATAAGTGTGGGGTCTTAAACTGTAAATTTAGTCAAATCATCGCAGAAAATAAGTAATTTAAAACCGAATTATGAAAATGTTGATGTTGTAGTCGTCTACAGTTATGATATAACTCGTTCCCTTCTACGGCCGCTTCAGTCAGTTGTAGAGAATGTTTTGAATTTGCTTTGTAGATTTCCATTTCACTTTATGTTGTCATTGGGACGTCATCGTTCTTTGTAGCATTGTAGCATTGTAATTTTAATTGGGGGTATTTTCAATAAATAGCCAAACAAGCCTGATTGAAGCTGTTCATTGTAGTTTGTGGAATTTTACTGGGTCGGGGAATGGGGTATAGGAATTTGAAAAATCTGGCAAAATAACCGTCCCCAGTAAGAAATTAATTCAACTACCAGTATAACGTAAGTCGGGAGAGCCGAGAACTAGTAAGAAATATTCTGCCAAGGAATATACATTTAATGTACATAAGCTGTTAATTGATCTCTGCAGAAAGTGAACTTTTAGTAAGTTAAATATACTAAAGTGCAATATCATTTATTATATGGTAACAATATATTATATGGTAACAATGTAAAATCATGGTTTTATATATTATGCTGTGTACATATGTTGAAAATTTATTGAAAGATATCGTCGCAAATGGGTGAAAGATTCCCACAGCGACGTTAAACTCCATATTCACTCACTCACTTGCCATACGATGTAATTAAAAGTAAATCTTGGTTCTTTCCCCTCTACTCTCTGTAACGAAGATCTAACAATTACCCAGTTCAAATGTTTGTCCATATGACCTTTCGTGAACTTTGCAATTGGCCAATTAGATAGCTTCTTTTCAAATCCGGTTCTTGATATCGACTATATCTTGGAGAGTAGAAGAAAAGAACCATTATTCAATTTTAATTATTTTCCATTTCCTGCTTTTTGTAATGTCTCGTCATGTTATGTGAATGTAACCACTTGTCTACTGTGTTGTTATGTCGCATGTCATCTTTTTCTTTGTCAACTATTATACGAGGCTTAGATTAAGAAACGTTTTGAGTAATATTTCATGCCCAAGCTCAAATTTTATATGAGGATTTGTGAACATAACTTTGAGTTGAGCATGAAATTGTACACAAACGGTTTTGTGGTCTTTGGTCTTCAAATCCACTAAGAGACCATAGCACTTATAGAGATCAATAGATAACCTTATAGCGCCTTGACCGGCTGCTTGGGTTGTATACTCCCCAGAGAGTTGAGGAGGAAATGAGAGCACATATATATATTAACTGGGGTAATAATGTAGCGCTATGAGCATGCTTTGTAGTGTGGATTTGGCGCAATTATATGCACATTAGTAGTACCGGTAGTAGAGTAGTAGTAGTAGTAGGAGTATATGACAGCGCTATGGTCTCTTAGTGACTATGAGAGTTTTGTGAAACGGTGCCCTGGCAATTAATCTACAATGTATGTTTGATCAAAACACAGAAATGTGTTATGAAAAGATAATATGAGGAAAACAATGTTTCTAGTGGTTGTGAAATGTACCAAATCTGTAAACGTAGTATTTTCATTCCATAATTTCATTTACCAATTAAAGCATCACTCTTTTCAATTGTTTTCATTGGCTTCATGAAAATCAAGTCCACTGATTAGTGTGGCGTGATTTTACATCTGCGGTTTTCAAGATTTTAATTGCACAATTCATTACGTTAAATTTCATTACAAGGTAAGTCAGTATTTATTGTGAATTTGGCATTTGAATTTAAACAAAAATATGTTACGGGCCCCACAGAACAATCGTAGCGCTATAAGAACCCTAACTCCCATACGTTAACATGGGGTTACGATTCTCACAACGCTACGATCATTCAATGGAACGAGGGCCTTGTCAACAAATAATTTTATCATAATATCCAAAAATGTGTATTTTTAGTTCAAGAAATATTTATCTAAAATCAAATAATTCTATGTTTTTATTATTTGGATTTATTTTCAGAACTCATCGATCTGGAATCTCCTCAGTCCTGTCTGTCGAAAGGAAAGAAGGAAGCAGACACGCCGAAGAAGAAAGTATCGTTCGACATGTACGGGAAGGAAAACCTACGACAAAGGACCGCGTATCCCGAGTACACGACGGACTCAGCAGTTTACGAAAGTCTGTACACAAACGAGCTGGCCAAGAGACAGGAGTTGAAGGACCGTCTGCTCAAGGCCAAGGTCAAGGCCTTGGAATATGGAACCGTCGCCGTAGACACAAGATACAAAGCACGCAACTTGTTGTACTTCAGATGATTCGATCACTGCTCTCAATTGGTCTACTACATCACCATAGCGACAGTCTATATGGTAACTCGTTACCATAGCGACACAGTCTACAGGGTAACTCGTTACCATAGCGACAGTCTATATTGCAACTTGTTACCATAGTGACAGTCTATAGGGTAACTCGTTACCATAGTGACAGTCTATAGGGTAACTCGTTACCATAGCGACACAGTCTACAGGGTAACTCGTTACCATAGCGACACAGTCTATATGGTAACTTGTTACCATAGCGACACAGTCTATAGGGTAACTCGTTCATTCAGCGTGTATAGGTGAAATATTCACGCTGCGACATAAGACAATAATTCACTCGCCCTATTGGTTAACAATTTATGGTCGCTATCTTGGCAAAGGTTATTGCTGTTCAACAAGGTTTGTGATGCTAACCTTAGGGCATAGGGTATGAGAAATAACTATCAGAGATTGCATGTAAGCATTTTTCTTTTTATCGTCGCAAATTGACCTTTCTTAATACTTATTCATGTAAACCCCATCTATAAATAGAACGAGACTAAGCCTGCAAACAAACGCTTATGGCGGAATCATGTTGGCCTGTGACGTTATGGGCTTCATGACTCGCACGGTCATTTAACACTTTCCTGAAAGATGTTTATTTGTGGAAATGGTGGATTATGGCCATCAGAAGATATGATGATTCCAATTTCACG
>JAVCKZ010109427.1:0-10394 GCA_034780755.1 Lepetodrilus elevatus | reverse complement strand
CAGTTAACAAGATGACCAATTTAACACGGGGGCAGATAGGGTGTGCTAAATTGCGGATTCCTCTGTCATGGCTACTTGAAGCTCTCGTGTCCACTACAAGATCATAGCATTTAGTAAGTGCCAATTTGCCATGTTGCAAGAATATTTATGGTCTCGTAGACATGAAAGCTTTGTGAAATGATGCCCTGATGAATAGAAAATGTGTTCCATATAAATTGTATTCTCAACTAACTGACAAATAGTGTTTCCACTATGTTGGTACCATAAAAGATGGCTTATTCGGTTGCCTAGCCGCTACAATGTCAGATATTTGATATTTACACTGGACGTATGGGGTGTGTGGTAGCGCAATGGTGGAGTGTTGGACTTTGATGCCAAAGGTTCCGAGTTAAAATCCTGTCCAGCAAGCCCAATAGTCAAGTAAATTACCTTTGTGACATATTGAGCGTATTCGAGTGATGAAATTAGCCAATGACCCAACACTCATGATGATATGAATACCCTTATTGGCGAATCTAATCAATCACTCTACCATCACCCTAGGGTTGGTCGAGTAATGAAATAAATATGCTCATTGATAGATGCTATGTCTGTAGAGTGGCAATGCAGAGGCTCTTTTAAGCTGTACTATTTTTGCTACGGGTCTGTACTGCGTATTATTTGTAGATGGATTGTGCGCATGTGCAAAGTGATACACACGAAGCTGTTCAACAAACTACTATTTTAGTAGCAAAAGTAGTGCAGTTTGAACGCACCCCATGTATCTACCTTCGTCTGTTAATACCAGCCAATGCTCGCAAGTTTAGTGCAACATTCAGCGCTACGGATGTTTTTGGTTTACTGCCATGATACAAGCGAAAGATTCTTGAAAGCAGCTCTAAAAGAAAAAACCCAATTCCAATATGGACGTATACGGGATCATATCTATTCAGTGTAGACTACCACTTTTCATACACAAATCGCAAAAGTAAAGTAGTGAACTAGATGGGTTCAAATACATTTTCTCACACCGGTACATACAAGTTGCCTTGCTTTTGTTCTTGATGCACTGTAAACAATACTATGTAAGGTAAAGTGATCTAAAGTCGGACACTTTTGCTCCATATTTATAGAATTACCAACACAGGGAATCGAACACACGTTGATCTTATCGAAGCTTTGAACTAATTCCCTAAAACGTTGCCATTCTTTGCTTACTCATGTAACTTTCACCCTCTCGTTTTCACCATCCAAATGAATGCCAAATTCGCACCAAATCTGAACGAGCATTCTTGAAATGTATGATAATGCTTCAAGTTCACTCTCTTATACCAAGATCAATTGGATACGCAATGCAGATTTATAAAATATGAAACTATAACTACATAAGAATGAAATACATATGAAAATCTATGGATAATACCATCAGAACAATTTCAAATAGATGTTTTACAACAGCATACCGGTACACATTTGATCGGAAGTCTGACAGTGCTTATCAGTATGCTATTGCAAGTCCTAGGTAATCTACCACACATGGGATGTTGAGCATTTCATGACAAACTAATAGTCCGACTTCCGATCGAATGCGTCCGACTTGCGATCAAATCAAGGTAGTGTTATATTTCGTCTTTTTAAAAATATATTTCGCCCAGTACGCAAAACAATATAATATTCAGAAGACATCCAAGGTTTCTGGCTATCAAATGGGTGCGTTCTGATTACTTCCCGTTCGCTGCAAACTTCACAAGTGCGCACCAAGTGCAGAGGGTGTCTGACTACCTATCACTTTACCCTATGCTGACTGAACATATAGTGCAACGTAATTAAAAGCTGGTACATGTCCAGGCATGAATGGGTGAATTATTCACGCTTCAACGTAAAGCACTAATTCAATCGTGCCCATAATTTATTGAAATATTGCTTTACGTAGCAGCGGGAATGTTGGTGTCTGCAATGTTGTTGCAACAGAGGATGTGTTGTGAACTTGTGGTGGACTCTCATGCGGTGCAATTTGTAGCCACAACTTTTATTATCGATGCATGAGAACGATCAAATATGGCATGATCAACATCAATTCAATTGTTCTCATGCATCAATAATACAAGTTGTTGCTACAAATCGCACTTTATTTTGCAGCTATCTCGCGACAGGATGGACGTCTGGCTACTATCATAGTAGTGAAGGTCAGCAGGGTTGAACATTAACAAACATGTTGATTTATGCAAGACCACAGTGTTTATTTTCATCGATATTAGACCAAAACATTTTCACAGTTAAATCAAAGTTTACAATAATTCCAGAGTTTATTAAAGCGTACATGCCGACTACTGAAACAGAAGACATCAATGCAATTAAGTCAACAGAAAGGCTTGTGAGACTATGCGAGATATCAGCAGTTTCACAGATTGAAAGGTCACAAAGATGAGTTGTTGAGGTCACAACATTACACAATATATGAAATAAAAACACGCACACACACACACATTACAACAAGCATAATTGATTATATATTAAATTTCATTACATAGCCAGTTGTGAGGGAAAAACTGCAAAAGGAATTTTCTCATTTCTGTACCACTTTCTCGTTCAACATGTCGGTTTGTTTACATTCTTTACGTACTGTGCAATAAATGACAAGAATCCAAGTTCCTACTACCTTAGGCTGGCTTCTGTCAGGACTACGGCTAAAAAGAAATAGCCTAAAATCTCTTGGGATATGTTTGACATACAGAGGCTCCATACAGACATTTGCTAAAAGTTCATAAAATGACGGGAATAAAATTTCTCAACATGTGTAAAGTGTTCTTCGTCTATCGCAAAGTAGCAGTGCATCTTAAAGGATAACATGATCCCTCATGAATTCTTCATGAAGAACATATCAAAACGATGCCAACTTCATTCTAAAGTCGTTGAACTTGCCATAAGGTAATAAAACTTGTCTGACAAGCGAGTAGTATAAATATTGCTAAAGTTCTAGCAACTTATAATTAATTGTGTATTCTTTACAAAAATTCGATTAAAATAATAATACAATATTAATACTGTACATGTATTTAGCAACTTGATCCTGCATAAAGAGCTGCTAGACATAAGGGTTCGCAGGACACAGTACAACTTACACCAACCACAACTAGGCACACATTCAACACTATCTGAATACTTGCAAGCAGTAACGTCCGTCGCTCAGTTGCTTCTGCGATGGCTGTGATCAATGAACACAACTGAACGAAAGATGGAACAAACGTTACCCTCGCGACTTGGATCAATAGAATTAACAATTCAAGTCGTGCTGGTCCCAGTAACTTAACAGCTGACGTTACCGTATTAATGATAGACCTGACAGTTTCTAAGTCTCGTGCCTCGGTACTATTGCACATGTCAGTGAGAAACGCTACGATATAGTTCCCAGAGAGTAGACGAGTGAAGATGACGGAAGCTGGACATGGGACACAGATACAGCTGCTGTCCCTGCGTTATGTTACCTTGTAGTTTCCTCCAAACGTTTGCCCTGACTTGAGAAGAGAGAACACAGTAGTAGATAAGTCTTATCAGACATCTTTGCACAGTTTCCTTGCACTGAACCTCTTCAACATGCGACAATCATTTCTCTTCTGCCGACCACTGTCACATGGAAGGCAGGAATGCTATCTGCTGATTTCGAGTCTGGCCTTTTTTTTCTGACTATACTGGGGGAACCCCAATAATGTTTGGCAATCACACCTTCTATCAGAATTAATAATATAGTAATAATAATAATAATAAGGAAAATGAAAATAAGAGAAGAAAGAGAACCTGTTTTCGTGTCGACTGAAAACCCCTGTACCTATAAAGATTCCAGCCTAACAGAGGAAGCTGCAAACCAAGCCCTCTGTAATCAGCATAGATCGGCTAGTTTCATAAACCATACCATTGCAAAAATCATGTGGATGTAAACTGAAGCAATAAGACTAAGTCATTGATAAAGAAGGTTACGCACTTCCCCAGAAGCCATAAAGGTTTTCATTGGTCGACGATGACAAAAAACCCCAGATTACGCTCGATTCGTGTTTTTTTTAAGTAGCCACCCAGAGGTGATAATACACACACATAAAAAATCGTGGCTGGTTGTTACCAAGCAGTGTCGTACGTTCCGTGATTAGAGTGTCGGTATTTCGATATTAGCAGTGTCCGCTTCTAGCCTTGCTGTCTCCGCATGCCCCGCCTCAACCTCCCAGCGCAGTCGTCCTCCTCCGACGACTCCTCCCTCTTCCTCCACCACCGACGGCCGCCGTCTTGCTCTGTTCGGCGACGTCGACACTCGGGACTGCGCGACTGGCTGCTGCTGCCTCCTGCTCGCGTTGGTTGGCTGGCTCTCTCTCACCTCCCCGTCTCTCTCCACGTACAGGCGAGTGGCGGTTTGCGGATTGCTGCTGCGGACATGGACTAGACACTGCAGATGGTAGCTGACCGACTCCTGCCTGCATCTGCTTGTTGGTCACATAGGAATACCCACCGTGCTGGTGTGGGGCGACTGCAGGCCGGCTAGTTGAACGGGCCCTGGGACAACTGGGAAGCATAGAACATCCGGTCTCCCTGGTACGTTGAATCCTGGGACAACATACCGTCAGCCTGCGACTTGAAGTCTTCTGCCAGGAAACTGTCCTGCAAGACGGAGAGAAATATGTGTGATTACATTAAGGACTACCAAGAGACAGTGAAGTGATAAAGAACTAGCACTTGGGAAATAACTCAAGAAATCCTAAACAAACTATGACAATCTAAATAGTATATCTGTAATATTCTAAATGTTAGGATGTCTTTCTAAAATCTTTTTGGATATATTATCTTTTATTAAAAATAAATTTTGGGAATAGAGTTTCAAACTTTATCTTTATTTAAAATTTGACATAAAACAGGTGTTAATGCTTTACTTAGAAAGTTTGACAGCAAGAGCGCCTCTGTACGAGACAGACGTCTAACTGCTGTAGTGCAGCGCGGTGGTGTACGTACCTGCGACAGCTCTGCCTGGGACAGGCCGGACAAGCCCGGCTGACTCATCTGGAAGGGCTGACTCATGGACAGATGGCCCTGGGTGAGGGGGCCCTGTGAGAAGGGCTGCGAGGCGTCCTGGCTGGCCTGACTCTGGGAGCCCGACAGGTTGTACTGCGACATGTTCTGCTGCATGTTGCTGTAGCGCGGCGGCTTCTGGCGGCGGCCAGGGCCCTGTGCCTGACCCATACGACGAGGCATCTGCATGTTCTTGCCCCCAGCTGCAAGGCAAAGTGTTACTTGCTCATAAATATGTACAGATATCACCGCAAACTAACTACATTTCAGCTTTTCCTCGACACAAAAATCTCTAGATTGAAGTAGAACCAATGTGAGAAATGCTGAGGCATTTACAAATATATTTTTTGAATTGGGGTTTTGAAACACCAATGCAGGGATTCACAAAGCAGTGGTAGAAATTCAGAAAATAATAAGGGGGGTCCTTCTCCACAGGCCGAATGTAAATGGTGGTAAAATCTGTAATTTGCAGGAGAGTGCCATGGATACTTTTAACATTACAGATTTTCAAATGACCCCCAGAACACTGCAAAGGGTAATGAAGTCAGCCAACTAGCTGCACAGGTCTACTGGTCCAGCAGATGTTTGCGGCACTCACCTTGAGGGATGGGCTGTGCCGGCTGGAACTGCTGGGGCATCTGGGGCAGGAACATGTTGACGGGCACCGGCAGGTTGAGGGCAGCGCCGGTGTACGCGCGCTCCGGTCCGATGAAGCTCAGCTGGTCGTGGGTGCGCACCACTGGCTCTCGGTATCCAACAGCTGCAACACAGCAAGATGATGAAATGCAACAGTTTGACCAGACACAGAACGGAAGTACAAAATGTAATAACTTTAACTAAGTGAGTGAATATGGAGTTTAATGTCGCTGCGGGAATCTTTCACCCAATTGTGACAATAGTACTGAAGAACAAAACGGAATTGATACAAAACCAAACCATATCTGTATGCAAAGATAGAACAAGAATGAGTGAATTATTGCTTTAAATCACAGCTGAAAACGTGACGATGATAGAACAAGGTACAACAATGTGTGGAAAACAGCCAGTTAGTGTAATCTCTCAAAATCACTGGCATGTTGTATGTTTCACCACTAGGATTTCCAACTATCTGACCCAGAGATGTATAAAAAAGAAATCCCGAAACACTTACACCGGTCGTAGATGCTTCCTGGTATCAGCACTTCTCTGGCGTCAAACATCGTGTTACTCATGAAACGTCCACCCTGAAAGTAGATACAAGATATGCTACACTCCAGAAGGTGTTGTATATGCAGCTGATGAAATGGCTGAAAGTAGACCTGGCCCCGAAATTACGAAACTTTTCTGAGCATGACTCCATACTCAACTCAGAATTTTGTTCGTCATAACCCTACTCACACAGCACACTCAGGCTATAACGTCACATGACGTTTTATGAACAAAATTGAGTAGAGTTCTTAGTAGAGTATGAAAAAAGTTTCGTAATCTTGGGGCCTGGTCCCCATTCGATACAACACTCGTAGCACTATGCCAGTCGGAACTCCTTAGCAACTCCATGTTGACGTACTGGAGCTACGACTGTTCTGTGGAATAGGCCCCATACACTAGTCTTGTTACATTGAAGGCACACAGTACACGCAGCATGAAGCTGGCGACACTATCGCTCTGCACGGCTACTGACCGGGTTTGCCGTGTTGACCAGCTTGCGTGGCTTGCTGAACTGGATGAGGCTCTCCTTCAGGTTGTTGAGCGGCCCCTCCACCAGACACTTCTGCTCCTTGTAGTACGTCAGCAGGTGGTTCCACAGAGTTTGCTGCAACACGAGGCCAGGTGATAGACGTGGGTACAATTTGTAGTAAAACTATTTAAGATTTCTAGACATGATATGGATTCATGTTACTGTCAGCAGGAACACAATCTACGACGGTTTTGTAACATTGATCTATTGAATTGTGTATTTTGTTACAGCGGGAATATTTCACTCATACACAATAACAGAAGCAGTCGATAAAGGTGTAGATTTAGCACAGCTCATTATGGTCCAAACCAGAAACCTAACACGTTGTTTGAAGAGTAGGTCATTACCTTGGACAGAACCTTGGGGTTGCCGACGATGATGATGCCGTACTTGGCGCGAGTCAGGGCCACATTGAGACGTCTTGGGTCGTTCAGGAAACCAATGCCCTGGTGTTCGTTGGAGCGGACACAAGACAGGACAATGAAGTCCTTCTCCCTGCCCTGGAAGGCATCCACACTGGCCACCTCTATGTCCTGGAACACACAGACTTCACATGAGACACGTGCACATCCTTCGCATAAAAAAGTACAGCACCTTCACATGAGATACATACAGCATCCGGCACGAAATAAACACTACCAGACGCTTATAATGACACCCATGGGTCCATGGACTGTCCAGTTGTGCACTGACATTATTGACAACACTGTCACTGACGACGTACCTGGTACAGTTTCTTGTTGAGCGCGCCGCTGTACTGCATGTACTGGACGAGATACGCTCGCTGACCTTCGTACGGCGTGATGATGCCCACCTGCTCCGGCTTCACCCCGGAACGCAGGAACCTCGTCGTCAGCTTCTCGACGTTGGCGGCCTCCGTCCTGAAATGGATCTCAATACGTTAGTCCTGCAGCAGTGTGAATGAACACTTCCATCAGCAACTCAAGTGACCTCGTGCTCTGTCATGTTTCGTGGCAACGATGGCAAAACCAACAAAAGGGAAATGAATAATTGCATGAGTGGTTACCTGTTCAGGTAGGACGTTCCCGAGCTGGATATCTCTTCTTGTCCGGAGGTGCAGTAGAAGAACATGGGCTTGTCGGGCTGAGGGTAAGGGAAGTCCAGGTTCTTGCGGGTACGCTCAGCTACAACACACACAGATAACTGAGATAACACACTGGGATAACACACTGAGATAACACACTGTGGGATAGCACACTGTACAATCTGCTCAGCAATAATATACAGACAGCACTATGTTTATAATATTCTGACAATTGATTGAATGAGTGAATAATGTCACAGCAGGAATATTTTGTATACATGTCGGATCTCTAGATCAAATAGACATAATTAAAAACAGGTACCAGGCCCCAAGATTACAATGTCCTGCTCATGCTTAAATTTAATATGGGGATTTGTGAATGAAACTAAGTTGAGAATGAAATCGTACTTTAAAAAAAGGTTTCGTAATCTCGGGGCTATGTATGGTATATTACAGCAAGGAAGGCACGCGGGGACCACTCACCTGATGTCACTCCGTTCTGCAGCGAGCCCTCGTAGAAGATGTTTGAAGGGAAGGCGCTGAGGGCGGGGTGCATGCGATACTGGACCTGCAATCTGATTGGCCGGATGCCCAGCACCACCAGGCGCTCAAACAGGGACTGCGACAGGCCGGCGCGCGCCGCCTTCTTACACATCACCACAGGCCCCAGCTGACAGTGGTCGCCTACCAGGATTACCTGAACACACACACATGGACATTCAGGTCAGTTATCAGTATGGCGAACACAGACAAAAGGCAATATTTGAAATAGACTACTTAACTTTTGATTGGGATACAAATCGTGAATTCGTGAAATGAAAACGGCAACCACATACATAAAATTTGTTTCAATTAGTTTTAATTATTTAATTAGACTAGACAGCAAGACAACAAACGGCCTTGTTTCATTACATAAACCTTCTCCTTGCTGGATTAGACACAAGCACTCGTCTTTAGGGATCTCCAGTTGCCTTCAGCATGGAGAGAGATAAACAACTTGAAAACCACATTTTGTGTTGCAAGTATGAACATGCATGCAAATTTAAACATTGCTCTAGGAAATTGTGGTTGGATATTTAAACTGACAGCAGATAAGTAGAGGTTCCACTCTCAGGATATACATGAACACTGAACTGACCTGTCTACACCCGAGAATGACGGGGATCATACACTCAGGCTCCGTGGCCTGGGTACTCTCGTCGATCAGCACAGACCGGAACTGCATCTTGGCCAGCCTGGGATCACCGGCGCCGACACACGTGCAGCAGATGACATCGGCAGCCTGACCAGGGGGGAGAAATGCATTATGAATTTAACTGAACGAGAAACATTCAACTACAACGAGATGTGGGAATGGCGCGATCGGAAATCTTCAAGAATTACGGACGAGCGAGTAAAGATCCAACTGACAACTTACAAAATGAATGAATGAATTATTGCTTCATGTCGCAACGGGAATATTTCACCCGTACAGAATATTTCACTACTTAGTGTCTGGGACAGCAAGGAAGGAGCCATTGCCATGACGGGTGTTAACAACAGTACGGGTGTTAACAACAGTATGGTTCACACAGAAAAGTCCTCTTGTTTACAAACTGACTGCTGACGGAGCATGTATGCATGTACGTCCGTGTTGTGCTACATTGGATGGAAGAAGTCTACTGTAAAATGGACATACCTGCAGAAGTTCTTTCTCGCACTGTTTCTTCAGAGCTCGGTATCGCTTCTCGTCCTGAGACGACAGCTCTCCAGTCTCGTCCTTCAACTGCTGAAGCTTGGCCAACTCGGGCACGCTGGAAACAGATGAGTACAGGGTAATACACGGAAACATGGGGGCGGGGTGGTGATTAGACACAACTGAGATGTGTATAGGGAGGATAACAAACCAAAACACACAGGAGTACATGTGTACATGACATTTTGTAAGAATGGAACAGTTTAGGGAGTTCTACTGTTGGTGACATACAAGGACTAGTTGCGGTGAGAACGTACCTCTCCATGTTGCGGATCTGGTTATGGAGAGCCAGGAAGGACACCGGGGAGTCGATGGCCTCTCTGCTCTTGGCACATAGACGGACAACCTGGAAAACACCAGAAATAGTTGGATGACCACAGCTCACGGTAAATGAAAGAGGTCACAGTTTGCTGGACTTTTGACAACAGCTAGCAGCAATTCAACAATTCCAGCAAGTCCATATATCCAATGACAGCTAACAGCAACTAGACGAATCCGTGGTTGGTCAGTCTTGGACATGGTCATACCTTGAGTCCGGTGCGGTGGATCTTCTCCGTCAGCTGGTCCACAGCGATGTTGGACGGGGCGCACACCAGGACGGGCCCGTTGTTCTGCTTCACCAGGTGGTACACGATGGTCGCAGAGGTGACAGTCTTCCCAGTTCCAGGCGGACCCTATACATGAAATAGCAAGTTAGTGATTTCCTGTGTATTTCAGTAGCATGAGAAACCACAGCACTTATTTAGACTTTACGATTGAAGAGAACTCATCAAGACCGACAATCGTCTTAAGAAAATAAATAAATCTATTGTCAATCCGACAATCTGATTGGTTCACGTGACCCCAAAACATTGCGTTCATACTTCGAT
>JAVCKZ010109416.1:0-10394 GCA_034780755.1 Lepetodrilus elevatus | reverse complement strand
GTCCAGTAATCATTATGAAAACAATGGATACCGTGTTGTACAATGACCATACCATATATAAAGTGTCAAAAAATCTCAAGCTACATCTGAACAGCTGCTGAACGTATGCAATCAATCAAGGGATGGAACTCTTGACAAAATGTATAAACCGTCACTTTGTATAATCCGGCATATTTTCTCGGTCCCAACGAGTGCCGGTTTATACAGAGTACACTGTACAATATTTTGAAAATACAGGAGGAATTTGTACGACGACTAGTATTTATTGTAATATTTCATCTTAAAGTAAAGTATTAATATAGAATATGACATTTCTACAAATGATTTTACTATTGCTTGTGCGAAATCAAAGAAACCAGGGAAAGCTGCTTAACCCTATCCATGCTGAAGGCAATCGAAGATGCCCTAAAGAGCCGTGCCTGTGCCAAATCCAGCAGGGAGAGGGTTAAAGCCCCACTCACCTGGAATGTACTTGAGCGTTCTGGTCAACTTCCTGTGTCTGGTGACGGTTTTGATAAAAGGGTGGTCTGTCAAAGCATCTACTCCTTCCCTGTTTTGATCCTTTATCTGCAACATTCAAAAATATGTTGGCATGCCTACAAAGCTGCACGTAAATTATTATTTCTTTTCATTATAATAGACTTATCCAGCCATCTCTTTGTGCATTATTCTCTTCTTCAAAGAGCTGATGACAAGGAATCCCTTGATTCCATACTAATTTATTTTTTGGTTAAACAATATCTATTTGAAAACTTCAAAGTTTAGAAGGAAAATAATAAGAATAATAATAATAGGCCACTTATAATGCGCCAAATCCACCCCCTAAGGCATGCTCTAAGCGCCACATTATTATCAATGGATCATTGTACACTCAGTGTTCCTTCTCACCTCCCTGGGGAGTAATAAAATCTGATTCACTGACCGGGGCAATATGTTGCACTATGAGCACACTTTCAAGCTTGGATTTGGTGCAATATAAATTAATGTGCACAATATTATTATTTTTGTTTAATTTATTATTATTAATTATTTTTTATTCAGCTCAGTAGATTTGTATGCATTATTATTATTATATATTATTATTATTATTATTATTATTATTTGTTGCTTAACTAAATCCTCACCATTAAGACATCAAAGTCACTAGGATGTTCATTGGCTGGATTAATGCGAGGCAGAATTTTCCACGATACGACACCAGCTTCTTGTAAGGCCGCAGATATAAACCTCTTTCTGGCACTGCTCTTGAAATACCCTCTGAATGACACGATGTATTCTGCAAAGAGAAGCAACAATGGAATGCGTTATAAATAAGAACATCTATCATAGATGTTGAAATGTTTTCGGAATTATAAGCTGGCAAATAAATGGAGTGTAAATGGATTATTGTTTTATGTCACAGCAGGAATCTTTCACCCATACACGACAATAAGAAAATTAATGGAACACGATTAATAACAACATATTGAATAAACATTCTAAATATGTTGAAAACATTACATTCATACATGATGTAAATTCCGTCAATTTGGCATCCATATATTTAGAATACATTGAAAAATTGAGTTACTGTATACCCCTTCATCTAATCAAAGACTAGCTTGAGATTCCTCTAGCCTTCCCTGCTGACCATAAGAAACTGACCATACCCAAATAAAAAGTCTCTTATGGTCAGCAGGGAAAGCTAGAGGAATCTTGAGCTAGTCAAAGACCAACCAAATAGATACATGTGTAAATTAAAAAAAAGGCATTCAATATAATAAGTATATTCTGATTTGTGAAATAAATATTCTATAGAAACCACAAACCAACTGAAATGCCTAACCTAAAATCGACCACAACTTACCATTATTGACGATGGCGCTACTGAATTCGGTCTGGATCCTGTGAGTTGGCGCTGACATGTTACATCTCACAGTGGCCTGCGTGACCTTGTCCAAGAGGTCAGAGGTCGAAGGTTGCATAAGTTGCAACACAGCAGTCATCAACAACAGCAGTAGCTGTCCCTGTCTCCAACCACTCATGACTGGGGCTAGTTCTATTTATAGCATCATGAGGGGTGGCTTTAATACAGGGTCAGAGGTCGGGGATCAGTGGTGATATTCATGGGATCATTTTAGGTTCAATTTATTAAAGTAAAGATCAACAGATATAACAGGTACTCATGGTTATATCTTCATGATTTACCCGAGTTTGATAGTTATTTGGATTTATGAATCAAGTCCAAATCACCACTCTTTATTACAGGGTCTCTGCCGTTGCAATCAACATTGTTATGATTGTATTCATCTGATCCTAGATAAATTGTTGCATCATGTCACCCATGTCGGTGGTTGTGCTACTCAGCACTAATGTTGTTTTCACGAGACATTTCCTGAAATAAAAATAGATTATGTCAATACTTTAAAATATGATAATTACTTATTAATAAAAAAAATATTAACTACTCATATGCATGTATGTTATTTGTTAGTTTTATTTGAAAGGCTTGAACAATTGCTCAAAATTTAACTTTTAAGTGTGGCTAATGAGAATTAAAACTTTAAATGTAAATTGTTGTGATCATAGTCTGTCAATACTGTAATTTGTAGCATTTTCTGATACTGCACACGTGAAAACAACAATGTTTATAGTGCCTGCTTTTCATATCTTGTATGCTTTGTGAACATTTTATTGAGGCCTTGCACGGAACAATTGTTTGGGTGACAGAAAACAATCTGATGATGTGAGCAACGACGGAAAATCCCATTGTGTTGCCACCCACGATGCTATGTGACGTGACACTGACGTCTTGAGTAACGTCACATGCAAGCAATTATATTTTGAAATCTCTGAATCCGACATTCGCTATATACAACATAACGCACATTATTCATATTTAGTTCACAAATTTATGAATGCTGCTTATTTGATATCATAATCTAAATTGTGAGGTCACGACTCATTGTGGTTGGGTTAAAGTTGAATACAATTTCAGTGATAATCATTTATTGAATGTTAATAGACTGTCATGTACATACTCTAAAAGTATGCCCCTTGCAATAAACGGTGCAACAATTTTAACAATTTACTATGCTAAATATTGAAAAAGATCATTCAGAAGTTTGTTCTAGTAACTTGATTACCAGACACAAAGTAATAAACTCCCAAAAATGAGTAAAAAAATATTTCCAGTCTAGTCCTCTTAGATCTCTACAGCACAAGACTAGACCATCGTAATATAGATAGCTAACTTAGTTAAATTGTATTCTGACGAGAAGCTAAACAACTTAAATCAACGTACAGAATAAATCAGTTTGATTACATATATTACACACAATGAAACTGACTTTTGTCTTTTCCAATTTCCACTTACAAATCTTCCATTTTCTTGCTGCCTAACCTGACTATAACGGACGATTTCATTGGATAGATTTTGCTTGCGATATGAAAAATGTGTCGACAATATAAATAACGGAAAACGATTCATTTAACGGTAAATAACAGTACACGATACAATGTAGACTTTTGGCACAATTACTAATCTAACATTTATATATTTAACTAATGTGACTATTCTATGAATTCACACAAAGATGCGCAACGACATGTGTTAAAAGTCGTAGTCTAGAACAGTGTCCACTTTACAAAGTGCCTGAAGCGGCCCAGAAATATAGAATGATACCGTTGATGTTTACCAAATGGTCACTGCATAACATGTATGTGTATGCATATGATGCAAGTTGCATACAATCACGGTTTACAATTCGTCATGGTCAAACATATGTTACCTGGTTTGTCTACACACGTAAATTGGGCAACAACTAAGCTACATTTCCTGCATATGTCTGCTCATTGTATGGTTATCAATATTTTCTTTTAAAATATAGGCCTAATATGAAAATATTGAAAACAAGTGGGGCATTTATAAAATAAATAAATAAAATCGTTGAGAGAATTTGCTACATAGTCTATTAACCTGTAATGCTTTTCTTGTAGTTTTTGGTAAGCATAACAACTAATAATAAATACAATGTTTCGGGTGGGGGAAGTGTAGGTATACATAATCATAAATATTTATAAGAATCAGAATAGATAGCAAAATAATAAACGAGGCATTTTATAGCTACAGATCTGCAGCTAATAGCTAGCTACATATCACGTTTAAAAAGCTTTTGTTTCAACTGCCGCTTGCTAAAATTAGGCCTAGGCCCTATATGATATTATAACGAGTGTCAGAAGAAAAAAGCTTTATCAATGTCTATATGTTTGCTTTATTGCTATCGGGACACACACTATCGCAATATGTCTAGTCGACTTATCGATATCGTTATAAATGTAGGCTATGTAGGCTATATATGTATAGGTCTATACCGCTAATCAAAACAACACAAGCGCCCATGTTAATTGTCTATGTCTGATAAAGGTTATTAAAGTAAATGCATGTATTTTCAATATATTAAACATCAAACAAGAATGATGTAGTCCTCCTCCCCCATTCTACTAATGCGCTATATATCGTATGTGTGATGGGTCCTTTTTTTTTATAGCGTCTATGATCATATGCCTAGGCTACACCTTTAACATGTTTTAAAAGTAAATACATATTAAATAGCTAATACATTTATATGGCGTAAATATCCCGAATAACTGCTCTTGAAAATGCGCTTAATTATTATAGCCTACCCCGGTCAACGGATCTGTGCACTCAAATTTCTTCTCAACTCCATGGGGGAGTATACAACCCGATCTGCCATTCAAGGCGCATCAAGGATAAATCATTCACATGTCCATCTCACCCTTCCGGGTACCCATTCTCCGCTGGGTGAACAGAGCATTTTCGAACTATTTAAGGTGATACCGCAAGTTTTTCAGCCTGTGATTCAGTGTGGGGCAGGAACTACACTAGTTACTACACTGACTAAGATAATAATAATAATAATAATAATATAATCTATTTATATAGCGCCGAGTTCCAGCTAGGCTGCTCACAGGCGCTTAACATTATACCTACGACATGTTGTCTATGTATGTTAATTTACTATGTAAAGGCATATAAAGAAATATAAATTATAACTTTTTGGTAAATAAATATTTGGTGAAGTAATCGGACAGTAATCACATTTCTCCTGTGGATTCCAACTTTACCATTACCCGATCAGTCTCAAGGCATTATGGGATTGTCAAAATGGAGGAGGTTGTAGAAGAGGAAGAAGGGCAACACTTCACCCAGTTTGACATCTGAAGATGTTACGCTTGTGAAATTACGGCCATGATATTCGTATAGTTTCCATATGTTCATCATTTAGCCATAAATCAAAATGATATTGAAGAATTCATTGTTGACATTTGAGGACAAATCGTCATGTTGTTGGATTGGCAGGCACTATCGTTTTCGAAAAGAAATACAGACACAACCAGCTGACCCTGCAGTCGACTTTCATCGGATTAAATAATATTGTAGGTCATATTTCACCTCATAATCTTCTCAGTAAGACGTCCTATTAGTGTTGTATAACCAGCGTTGTGGTGATGAAGCACGATTGTTTCACAATACAGTGTCGTCATCGAAATTGTTGATCTCCACTGCCAATGTCAATAAGGGAATAAGCCATTTAAATTTACGTGAATAACAATACTACAGCTAGTATATCTGGTCAGATATTACATGACAGTGATAATAAGTACTGACATTTTGCAGAATAACTAGACATACGACTCATTTGTTTTTGCTTTATAAATTACTAATGCAGTTTTCAAGTTGTTGTTCATAACAAAGTTTAATGACCTGTGTCCATGGTTAACCATTCCATGCCAGTGTTACCAATTTTAATTGTCTCGGCTAAAACCATTGGTCATGTTGACACTTGGCTTAATCATAATGTGCCTCTCTTTCCATTTTCAGGAAATGTCTAGTGGAGAAAACTTCTCCAACTTGTCAGAAATGGATTCCAAAGACGAAAGGAAGCGGAACAGGAACTGTCTGGGTCACAAGTTTGACCCCGGGTCAACGTCTAGTTCGAAGTCCACTGTGGCCAACATGAACCTAGTGGATAACACTCCTCTGTCTGCGGCCATTAACTTGTCTGAGAATCACCAGGCCAACGGATATCGAAGAATGTCCACCTCCAGCGACGAAGACGACGACTACGTCGATGCTCTCGTCAATGGCAGTGTATGTAACGGATCTACATATGGGAAGGAAAGCCACCATTTTGAAAAAGTCCTCAACAGTGAGTCCGATTCACCTATGGAAGAATTGACTTCGAACTGCAGACAGAGCGGTTTCGTTAAAAACGGATACACTCAGACAAACTCTAGTACCCGATCTTTCATGGACTCGAAAACGAGCAATGGCGATTGCTGCATCGTAAAACCCAAACAGAGAACTGTTCACAAACCAAATTCTTTCCAAAGAGGTAAGAAGAAGCAGCGAGATAAAGGTTGTAACCAAAGGTTTGATAATTCTGGTTTGCAGAGCGATCTTGCTTCGTGTCAGCCTATGCAGCAGGGATGTAATGGCACGCTTCATAATATCAGTCCTCAATCTCAGATGAAAGTCTTAACCGATGTACATAGTGAACAAAACGGGCTGGACACGCGGCCAGCAAATACTGGATACCATGCTTCTTTCATACGCCACCATCGGCCACAGAGTCTAATACTGCCGAGATTGGACAACGGCAGAGATGTGAACCTTCACGGAAATTTTGAACTCGACGAGCCTGACTTGGTCGATGAGGGGGCAGTCTGTGATTACGATAAATTTCTCTTGAGCGACGAACATAATTCCCCTTCGGAGAACAGTCGCAGTGAAGAAGGCGATAGCGAATTTTTGAGTTACCATTTCCCCAACACCCAGCTTGATTGTATCGGCGCCGATTTTCAGAACTCTAGCGCGGAGCATTGCCAGTATTTGCCCAATTCTCACACGAAAGGACCTTTTTCTCATAATTCGCATGGTGTAGCTAAACCCAGCACGTCTCCTTCGGGAGAGGTTGATTTTGACAATAGTGACTATTTGAAACTTTTCGATGAAGTTGACGGTGAGCATTATTCGGGGGAGGATGAAGGGGATCGCGAGATCTACGAGGACACCGGGGACTTCATCGACACAGATCTTCCTGCACAGGCTGCTATGCTGTCCACCTCCAGTTCCTCCTCGTCTCTCAGCGACCAAACCACGTACCGACATGACTGCGTGGACAGCAAAGAGAACAACTTGTCTCGGAACAAGCTCAGTTCCGACTTCATCCCTCGCAGAACTCACATCTCCGGGACGCGGGGACATTCGAGGAAGGGAGACAATTTGTGTTACCCCGGCGATGCTTCCAGGTGCTGCTCGCACAGACTGGACACAGAATCGGGCGGACACCATCAAGGCGTCAATAGCAGCGAGAGCGAAAACGGCGACGAATGTCAATCGGACGCGCTTCTCAACTGCGATGCCAACGATCATGTGTTTTACGAAGACGGTGCTTCCGGTTTGGCGGCGGCCGCGAGTTCTCGGAACATTCAGCCACTGACAGGGCTTCACAACGGTGCTGGTGGCGGGTGCTGCGGTCATCATTCGGGCTGCATCGGACTTCGACAGGGACGTCGTGTGCTTAACGAGTGTCTCTGCGGGGTGACTGCGGACTGTGTCAGTGCCCCGTTGATGTTCGCAGTCGATCATCCCACGCCTCATGGGTCCGCGAGCTGCCAACACAGCTCGTGCTCGATGGGGGTGGCGGTGGACCCTTGCGTGAACAACCTGAGCAGCGAGTCGCCGTCGAACGTGGAGCCTTCGGCGGGCGGAGGGTATCGCGTCTGCATGTCCAACTTCCAAAATGACAAGAGCAACAACCACCAGAAAGTGTTTATCAAGTTCAACGTGACCAGCCATGACAGGAAGAGGACTATAGGCCACATAAAGAGGGACGCGTCGCATCTAGGGTCGCCGAATTCGCCGGACGATCCCGATTCTAGTCAAATGGACGACAGCGAACGAGACCTGGCTGTGGATATGTATGAATACCAACATGAACCGGAGTACTTTCACGAGCAGATGATGATGATCGCTGCGGAGATGGCCAGGACACGAGTGAATGCAGAGTGAGTAGTGTTGTCACTGTCAGAACTTTGTTTGTCCAAGTGTTAGGTAATCACAGTAATTGTTTTAGTTAATATTCATTAACAATATTGTCCAATTCTTCAAATTTGTACATGAAACAATACAGTGTTCATGGTGTTCGAAATTTAGAAAATAATAACTGAATAAGGTGGCCGTTCTCCACGTGGTGGCACTATTTATACCAAGTGTGAACTTGCGACATTTTAAAAATAATTTCAAGCTTTATAAATATATTTAGTTTACATCAGTTGAAAGAATTTACCACATCAGCAGAACAAATGGTTATGCCTTTGACCATGTACATTGTAGATCGGGGGTGTCCGAGCCGATCTACGAGGACATTGAACCATTGCAAGACACGGACGAGTCGGGAAATATGGCGGCCTCTGGGCTTTCTCTGGAAGAGCAGTCTATGGAAGTGACGTACAGGAAGGTATTTACAATTACTGCTACCAGTACCGCTCGTCTTTGACTATAGACAGCCGTGCTGTCTGTACTGTGATCGTGCAGTTATTATTCAAAACCATCCTTGGTTCGTTGGTACCACAGTCGTCGCAAATGGGTGAAAGATTCACGCAGCGATATTAAACTCCATATTCACTCACTCGGTACCACACATGAAAGAATCTTGAAAGTGGCTCTAAACCCCAATAAAAGACTATTTCAAAAGTTTTTGATTAATTCTATTTCATATGACTTTCATCTTCCGTTTAGCCGCCATTCCGGGTTCCGCCGAGACGGAAGGAGCGTCGGTCGAGCAGTGGGGGCCGGTCTGGGATAGAGAAGGTGATGATCTGGAACGAGTACGAAGCCTACGTCCTGCAGGTGAAGCAGATTGCCACGTCGGCCTGCGGTCCTACAGCGGTCCTCAATGTCCTGGTGAGAGATAGCTCACAACTTGCTCAGATAGTTCATAAGTTGCCCAGATAGCTCACAACTTTCCCAGATAGCTCACAACTTGCCCAGATAGCTTACAACTTGCCCAGATAGCTCACAACTTTCCCACATGGTCCACAAAGTCACTCATGGCCCTGAGAGATTACAAAACATTTTTGAGTATGATTTCATGTTCAAATAAATATTATGTTCACAAATCCCCATATAAAATTTTAGCGTGAGCCTGAAATTATTCCGAAAAAGTGTCATCTTGGGGCAAGATGTTTTACATATTTTTTATTATTATACTATTCAAAATATTAGTCTGCAACTTCTGCTTTGGAAATAACAAATGTTCAAATTTTGTCCATGATAACTTACCATGTTTATTTGAATTCCAGAAAGCGTTTGATGTGTGCGTAGACAAGGACGAAGTGTGCAAGAAAATCCATACAAATCTACGAGACGAGCTCGGGTCTATTCCCATGTATGTGTTCTCCAGGGCTGTTGCAGGTACGATTCCCTTTATATATCACACCATTATCTAATTACCAGGGATGAGAACCCGCCTCAGATTTCAGCTGATTTTTTAGGCTCCACGATCGATCTTGTAAACCTGCCCCTGGATCCCAGCTGAAAACACAATTTCTCATTCTCATCCCAGAATTACACTGCAATTAAGGAATTTAGATATCGTTTCCTGCTGTGACATTTAAACAATAATTCACTCACTTAAAACAAACTAACTGTAGGGATAATAGCCAATGCCATGTGCCTTCTTGTAACACATAGGCCTACTTCACGCGGTTTCTCAAGTTTAGCACGGAAGTGTCATTGCGCATATCTAGCAATATATCGCGCCCGAAGTAAGTGTTGAGCACATATACCTTACAGTCCACAGGCAGCCATGTTGTGCTCGAGAAACTCACGTGGTTTCTTCAGCCGTGCGAGAGCCTGGTCGTGATGCCACTCGAGCATTGCTTTCGTGACTTCGCACGATCTAAAGCATTGCTCTAGCTCCTCTACAAGCCAAAGTACATCATACTCAATGTATGTAACCAAGATACTGTCCAGCAGTACGACTAACACATTCTGGGTGTCTGTTCCAGGGACGACTGCGGAAGATCTGCTGGATGGCATCGAGACCCTGACGGAAGGCCGGGTCCGAGGTCGCTTCTTCCACTTCTGGCCGGCCAGGGACGTCATGCTGCTGCGCTGGCTGGGACAGTGGATGAAGAGAGGTGTGTAGTGTCTTGTAGTGTTTCATGTAGAGCCAAAAGTCCCGAGTTCAAATCCCGCACTGAGGGGCCTGGCATTAATGTTTGCGAAAGTTACATTTCCAACACGATTTTGATAGGATGCGCTATCTATTATGAGTGGAAATGCAGATATCATCCTTGGTCTGTCAGTACCAGCCGGTGCTCGC
>JAVCKZ010109405.1:0-10394 GCA_034780755.1 Lepetodrilus elevatus | reverse complement strand
CCCCTGAGTTGGAGGAGACCATTTATTTTCAGAGGATAGCGACCCGTAGGCTATCCGTTTTAAACAATGACAGATGTCCAAAGGGTCTACAGGCTCTAGACAACGTAAGAACTTGCAGACACATCTGAACAAGAATTGCACCAGGGCATCGTTTCTCGAAGCTTTCTTATCCACTAAGAGACCATAGCGCTCTCTTTGCCGATAGCTAAGGCACTGCTAAGAGAGTGCTATGGTCTCTTAGTGGATAAGAGAGCTTCGAGAAACGATACCCAGGCCCCGAACTTGCGCAACTTTGAGTACGATTTCATGCCTTTAATTGAGCATAAACTCGTACTCAAACGTCTTGCAATCTCTGGGCAAGATTTATCAAGAATACTAGTAGTTCCTAAATCTGTTAGAAATAATTCCCACAAAATATCTACCGACGCTTAATTTGTTTTGCTGGGTATATACCGCCATTACAACGTTGAACGCCCCTATTGGATTCAATCACTAGTGTGAGCTTCAATGATTAGAGTACTTCTCCATCGACCGTGCTTTCTAAGCATAATATTGTTCTCGTTTCAGGTTTGTCATTTCAACACTACCATCAGTTTCATAAATTGATCCTATCCGAATATTTCCCTTCGGCTGTTTCGTGATTGCATCCAGCGTTACGTCAAAAGACGCTATAGTCGGAAGAAGAAAAAACGACGGAGAAAGTTTACAGACCCATCGTCCATGTGAAAGACAGAGCGTTCATATCTTCCGTCTGATTTGGCATCGATAACGACATTTTCATAGCCCCTGGGAAGGGACTTGTTGCTGTATGTTAACAATTTTTACATCGACATGGCAGGAATGTGGAGAGGTCAAGCAAAACTAATCGGAAGTGCGTCAACCGGGCGCAACTATGGAATAGTGATATGAGTTGGTGTAGGCTGAATGTACTGGTGAAGATTATGTGATGACGGGTCTTAATACCAACGAGTTAGAATTCTGAGATTACGAAAGTTTTCTGAGTACGATTTCATTCCAAAGCTCAAATGAGATTATGTGGATTTGTGAATGGAAGTTTGAGTGTAAAATAACTTTGAGGAAATCGTAGTAAAATAAAGTTTCGTAATCTCGGGGACAGGCGACACAAAGTGCACTCTTAGTGGACGTGTGTGTATATATGCGCGTGCGCGTGTGTATGTGTGAGAGAGAGAGGGAGAGAGAGAGAGAGGGAGAGAGAGCGAGAGAGAGAGAGAGAGAGAGAGAGAGAGAGATGGTAACAGACACGGCGTCAGGTGTACGTAGCTGTTTCCAATTAAGACTGCTCTCTTGTAGGCATTGGCGGAATTTTTTAGCAATACATTTCCGGAGCTAATGTGTTGTTTCCACAGTGGCGAGGTATGTTTGAGAACGAGTTGTTTCATGGTTTGTTTACAGACCTACCTGTCCGTCAAAGATTCTCGGGACGAACATAATCGGGACGAACAGTCATGCACGATACGCATACACTTACCTTTGTGTGACACCGCCAACAGTATCCCCAATAGTAAAACTCCTTCACACAACTTTACTTTTCCAAAGTCCACGCGAATATTTAAATCCATAGACATGGCCAAGACATAACCAAATCCAGCCCTGATTGGAGCTTTTACTGTCACTACTTCATTGAACTACCTATGGTGTCACATCGGTCGGCCCGACTTCATTCGTTCCCACCGCTGTTCATATACATAATGAAGTTTATAAATGAAGTGTTCATGTTACAGCATATTCTTCATCACACACCTTGTAAACACAGCTCTGCGTTAAGCGCCCATCACGTACGCCACGCGAGCGTTCTTCCGAGATAAGTGGAATATTTAATACCCCGTTCCTCTTAGAGGCTTGATAATGCTCCTAGAGGTCTGACTACCGGTGGCATGTACACGAAGGATTAGGGAGCAATCGGAAGCTGTATGTTTCAAATCTCCGCAGTGTTACATCCACTGCATGTTAGTTTTAGTCATTAGCGGGGTTAGAGCGTTCGACGTTCGCGTGTTATTCAAATCCCCGTGCATGTTTTCTTACCTGTAACGTATTCCTGGCACAAAGTCTCTTCCACCAAATCATTATACCGCTTTCAGTGTTAATACCTATCCCATATGATGCACTACTGTGTTGAGTGCGTCAGGGGTATGCACGGTGAGGTATTGAAGTCATGAACTGTATATATTGTTCGTAACTAAAGTTACTTGATTAATCAAAGGGTATTTAAGCAGTTCATGTTTGTTTTAGATTATTGACAATTTCAATAATATTATTAGTTTACTAATAGGCCTATATACAACTCGGGCATGTTATCAGGTCGATATTTACGGGATGTTCTCTTCATATGCTCATTGTGTTCGGATGGATAGGTAGATGTAGACACTACTTTATACGGGTATGGTCTTCTTCTAACCATACCCATATAACTACAGTACTACTTGTCTGTCCTATACTAACTGTTTCTGCCGATAAAGTCGAGTTAGTCTTAAAGTTATCATTTATCTAGCCTAATCACCGACGCCATGAATCAACTCATCTCCGACTGACATCAACATCTATGATAAATTCATCGTTCCAACCAAATCGACCATCACACAATCTCACTGTGTAAGCTCAGTTACAACTTACTCACATAATACGTAACAACGCTGTGTTTTCAGTACTTTCCAACATTGGCCTCATTATGGAATTTGATCGCGTGAACCTATTTGCCTTCATGAGGTCATAAAGCAAGTGGCTTCGGACATCATTCTTTAAATACAAAAAAAAGTATATGTCAGCAGGGAAGGCTAGGGGAACATTGAGCTACGAATGACATTACACGTGTATTTACACATATTGAATTATATGTGTATCACGTGACCTGAGACTCCTCCCATTGGGAGGTCTGTACGAGTTGAGATAGGTAGTCTGGTGCTAGGTCATGAAGACTCTTGGAATTTAAACAAGAATGAGAATGTTAAACACTACTCATATAGCTAGTTGGTAAACATTGAAAACTCTTGAACTAGCTGTAGATAGTGTATAGTTTTTAATCCATTGGTACCACCCACGGTGGTACACGAGTACAATCATAGTACAAACATACCAGAAACATATCGCTATATGAATACAGTGGGACAGATTCTTAATAAGTTCTTTCATGACATAATGTACAACAATATAATATTTTATATTTATATGTAGATTAGGGAAACAAAATAAATGTGTTAGCGATATAATTATGTCTATCTAACAGTGTCAAAGCATTCACATCTAAATAGATAATGATTTTCACCAGATAAAGCACCTGTGATGCAACACTATAAAAATCTACGATCTCCTGCTATGGCGTTTCAAAGGATATACGAGAGCTTCTATAGCTCGGTGAAAAAACAGCATGTAGCATCGGAATAGAATCATACATAAAATCCCTATTAATTTCCACTCTCCTTGAAGTAGAATTAGTTATCTTTGGTATTTAACCAGCTGTTAAAGGCATACTATCACAGATATTTATGGTTGTTTTGAATTAGTTATTAGCTATAACTGTATAGCACACTCACTTGACATACATAAAATCATGTTTGTAGTTTCCAAAAAGCTTTTCACCGCTGTGAAACCTGAATAATGGTCGTATGATTTTGCTTCATTATATTCATCATCAGGGGGACATCACTCTAATGTTCTCTTGCATCAAATACCAGATAAATAGCGGAACGTTCCTTTTTTTCATATAAAATATGATTTGTTATATAACTATCGAGTGTTGGTGGATAAGTACATCAGTAAATAACAACTTTTGAGGTGAACAAAGCATGCGTAATTAGTCTCAGATCGAAATTAGTTTGTCCATTAGCTTAGCTAGGTCAAGCATCCGTGATATTATGCCTTTAATAAGACTATCATCGTTTGTAGATTTGGATCATTCACATACATATAGGAGGCTATTCTCGAAGCGCTCTTACGTTCTTAGGTTTAGTAGACCTAAAGTCTCGAGATAACCAATCTCATTAAAATCAGATCCTAAACTGACGATCAGATATTTGGACACCATATCCTCGGAGCATTGGTTTGCACTGAATAATGGAACATCACAAACATCTAATATTACCAACGTTTCAGAAGCATCTATTATTTCTAGCACTCCACACACATCTACTGGTGTCCTCTCATTTTGCCTACATCTCATTCTGCCTACACCCTTATGTAAACATGTTATGGTCAACTGGAGGCTTAGTTCTGCTTGGTTGGTTATGCATTAAGTACCTTGTACACTTTTCAATAATGAACTGGTCCAGGTTTAATGATAATACGACGAGGATATCTGCCTAATTGTGTACATTGTTTTTAGTCCCTCATGTTTTCTTCCCTTTACAGTCGTTCTTCACTTGTATACAGTACATACTATCGGATGGCCAAAAGAAAACGTCCCGAACTTTAAGGGTTAATAGATTTATAACTACCATTATATTACTTACCAAGAAACTTCACACACGTGACAAATATGATGTTCTTAATATTCTGAAACTTACAAGACCCTATGTAGCATATGTTTTCTGAAGTCGGGTAATTAAAAACACAAACAAATTAATCACAAAATAAGGCATGTATTAGTGCTAGCAGTACTTTACAAGTTTAGGCACATCAATAAAATAAAGCAAATACCAGTATAACAACTATGAGATACTAGTCTAGTTTATATTAATTGATAGATAGTGTATACGTTTTAATCCATTGTTACCACGAGTATAATCATAGTCCAAATATACCACAAACATACAGGTATATGAATAAAGATGGACACATTCTTAATTTCTTTCATGACAAAATTATGTAAACATTTGTTTTCCAGTGAATCCGGCAATCTGATTGGTCCACGTGACCCCAAAACATTGCATTCATACCTCGATGAACGCAACAAATATTCCAGTCAATCCTTAAATAGATTACGGAAGCAACATAGATGTGTTAGCGATATGATTTGTCCAACAGTGTCAAAGTAAGATCACATCTAAATAAATAATAATATCCATCAGGTAAACGTAAGAACATAAATAAATATTATGTGATGTACAGAATGTCTACGATCTCGCGCAACGATGTCTCAATGGAGATGAGAGCTTCTACAGCATGGTGAAAATACTGCATCAAATCAAATAATATGTGGCCATGATGTTCAAGTTGACATAGGTGACAACTACCTAAAATACAGAGAAAAAAATAACAAGCCCATCAAAAGTTCTCACAAAAAAATGTACCTCTGAGGTCCGTTTGCACCCCTGGGCCGGTATTCATAAAAGGGCTTAATACTTATTAAGTCAGTTTTTTTACTAAAGATAGAGAACAATTTATTCCAACAACATATTCAAAATGGCCCAATCTAATAACATTTTCACGACTAATGAACATAGAAAAAATCAAGGATTTAAAGACATTGGCAATAGGAGGTATGTACACACGTACGAATGACAGGCAATGCTGAAGACTTGTTCTTGTATGTAGACACACCTCATGACCGTTATCTATTTGTACATTTCAGTGATCGCCTTCTGTAGTACTTTCCTTTTCTTAGCATCAACCTTGATCTCGGCTCCACTCACCAACCGTAATTTAATATCACATTCTATATAACGGTACACTCCAAACATTGGCCATAGTTTGCTGCAGTCTCCAGATATGCGACCTCGTCCAATAACCTCATTATTGGTGATATCTGTGACTGTGCACGTGTTAGTGACAGTATCACAGAGAATGCCAAAACTCAGCTTGTATGACTGATGCAAAGTGAAGGAATGCCTTTTGTAAGTTGACATAGTTTCGCCATTCAAAAACAGTTTAGAACATTCTCTGTCGTGGTGAACTAAATTAGTACTATTCCAGGAATTGTCAAAGGCGATAGTTCAGAGTTAATAATAACTACTGGAAACGTTTGATCAATAGATGTGCATTACGTTATCTACAAGTGTTGGCCTTAATCAAAGGTATACTATCGCAGATATCTATGGTTGTTTTGGACTAGTGCTTAGCTACAACTGCAAAATAGATTCACTTGGCATACATAAATTCATGATTGTACTTCCAAATAACTTTCCACCGCTGTATGGTCGACACGATTTCGTTGGCGTGACACTTTTTGACCAATCGATGTAGGTTATTCATACGCGTCATGTTAGAATATATTAATAACGTGTGTGTCCGTGCATGTGTGAGTGATAAGAGGGCGGGAAGATAGATAGTGTGTGTTTGTGTGTGTGTGCGTGCGCGCGCGTGTGTGCGTGCTTGTGTGTGTGTGTATGTGTGTGTGTGTGTGTGCGCGCGTGCGTGTGTGTGTGCGTGCTTGTGTGTGTATGCATGTGTGTGTGTGTGTGTGTGTGTGTGTGTGTGTGCGCGTATATGCGTGCTTGTGTGTCTGTGTGTATGTGTGTGTGTGTAGCCACGATGAGATTGGTTTAATCTTCAAATATCCGTAGGCCTATTTATTAACGGTCGAATCCACATTTGCTTGTTTAAACTACCGTATATACATGTAGCATACTCGAAGTCACTTGTGTTGCTGAAGTGTTCTTCAATTGAATTGGCCAATCATCTTAATTTAAGAGATGTACTAGTCTATTCTCTTGTTCCTTTCAACAGATTATAGGATGCACGATCAGCTTATATTCTATTCCAGAATTCCCCTCGTGGATTTGTAAGCTGGAGGTCGGAATATAAAACAAACCTATCAATGAATCAATGCAAATAACAAATGCTTACATATTATGGTCAACATACGGACTTTATTCATCCAGGATATAAATGTTAGGTTGCCTACATCCCATCTTGCCTACATCCCATCTTGCCTATGTTGCTTATGTTGTCAATGCGACTTCAATTATCATAGACCAGTCCATTTCCTATTGGGTTGAACAAGTACAACATGATGATCACCCATTGCAATAAACAGACCATGTTGTTTTAACCGGTAGGCAAGAACGCCTGTAGGGAAAATGGTACTAAACCAAATGTTATGCAATGTTATTATGAACTTCTATGATCCGAAGAATAAGTACCGTGGATATGTAGGGGGTTGGGTACACTGCACATATTTACATGGACAATATGTTGACAATACTTCTAGGCGTGATCATTCATGTGAACATACATTAACTTGACTACGATAAACACGGGACTATTTCATTACTGCTTACAGTATTTGTTTTCGAAGGTGTGATTCCCAACAAATATTTATACATGACAATCATTTAAAGGCATATGTATTACAAGCACGGGTGTATTTACATATCATGGCCAAATGTATATTGCCCTGAATGTATTTACATTTGATGTGTCTGCATAAATATATTGGGTAACTAGTTATATTTTCCACATATCCCACTGATTTTCAATATTTCCATATGTTATTATGTTTTAATATGTATAGTTAGTAACTAGTTTAACCGTATTGAATTATTAGAGTTATCCCAATTAGTTTATTGGAGTAGAACATTGAGATTGTACAGTACATTACCAACTTAGTATTATAGTTTTACCGGAAATGTAAACTGTAGTGGGATTTAGTTGGAGGAACAAAAGCGATTACTAGTATGTGTATACTAAGTACATTTAACTTGCATTTTAACTGTGTATATGGCTCTGGGTACCGCATAAACCCACATAGACGGTACATCAACTCATATACCACTCGAGACCGGTCGACAACTTCTAGTATACATCAAACGTGGCCTATCGAACATAACTTCCTAGTTGATATTACTTCAAGTACTATTGGGATATATGTCCTATGTTTCTATGTGGATATATGTCCTATATTTTAACAAGAATACACTTGATAACAATGCCCAGTATAGGTTGGGATGTTGTACAAAACCAATACTTTGAGTGGCGACAACAACAGAAGCTTTACACGGAATAGCTTAGAGAACTGTTTATGTGTACATGGTACTGCTGGCCTTCTGTAGTAAGTTCCTGTTCCTAGCATCAACTCTGATCTCAGGTCCACTTACCAACTTCAATTTAGTGTCACACCACCAAGGATGGCATACTCCAAACATTGGCCATAGTTTGCTGCAGTCTCCAGATATGCGACCTCGTCCAATAACCTCATTGTTGGTGATATCTGTGATTGTGCACGTGTTAGTGACAGTATCACAGAGAATGCCAAATCTCAACCTGTATGACTGACGCAAAGTGAAGGAATGCTTTTTGTAAGATGAAATACTGCTGCTATTCAAAGCCAGTGTATAACATACTGCATCGTCAGCATCACTCTGAATCAAACACAGACTGAAGGACTTAGGCTGGCCACTCACATAGTGAGAATTGTCCATGACCTCCACGTCACAGACAGCTATTTCAAACAGAAAGTATCCATCTTCCAACTTCTGGTTCAGATTAAAATCTGCATCCACCTCCCAGTACACCAGACAATCGGAGGGCAGAGCTTCAGTGCAGGTGGTTCCCCCATACTTCTGTAAGCCTGAACTCTGTGTCTGGTAGCTGGTGTTGATGAGGACACCTGTTACATCAACTTGTGCCCATCTAGTGTTAACTTTGTCTGAACTGAAGGTCATCTTTGGGCCTGGAAAATAATTAGTAATGCATTAAACACCTATTAACAATAATGTAGAAGCTATAGCATAACACAGAAGATTTGTTTGTAACTAATAATGGTGGGAGATAATATGCCGGGATAAGCTAGGGCGGATGTAGCGCAGTGGTAGAACGTTGAACTTCGGAGCTAAAGGTTTCAGGTTCAAATCCCGCCCCGGTTCAATCAATGTTCGCGAAATTTACCTTTCTGACGCGATATTGATAGGATGCACTGTCTGTAGAACCGTATGGATTTGCATTGCATGTGCAGCTGTTTTATTACACACATAATTACTTTCAGGACTTCATAATTTACATCTATTGATTTACATCGTGATAATTTAGAACGAGTCTTTAAGTTTGACTTTAGAACGAGTTTTTAAGTTTGACTTTAGAACGTGTCTTTAAGTTTGACTTTTAAACGATTCTATAAGTTTGACTTTAGAACTAGTCTTTAAGTTTGACTGCGTTGCATAAAAACATCAACCCACTCGGTACAGATTCTCTTTCCCTCTTTAAATTAATGTTGTAAGTCCCTCGATAAAGGTCGTAACTTGCATTAATTTTACTCTGGAAAGTTAACCTGTAACCTCGACTACCGAGTGGGATATTATCTATATCATACTTTTAGTCTTATGTCAGAAATTACTATCAGTGGACAACATGAGAACTACAGTATTATTAACAAGATACTTACATTTGATGACTTTTGACAGATGTGGTTCCGGACCAGAAATAAGGTGGACAAATGTGTCATCTTTCAAACCTGAAACATAACGCGTACATCTCTCAGTGCTGTGTTACTATTACATACAGGGACATCTCAAGATATGTTATTCTGCTGTTATGCCTGAACTCTGACAGATTTTGTTATGGACAATATCTAAGGACAATACTGCAGACTGTTATTGACTGAGTTTCTATATTTCTGTATCTTCCTACTTTCAGTATCGAGTTGTAACATGACTTCTGTCAGTTTTTTGGTCTGCTGTTCCAGTAAATCAGAACGGTTCTTCAGTTCCTTGTTTGCCTACAAGTGAACACAACACCTTGTATTATGGTCATATAGAAAAGGTATAATATGTATATGCTGTAGTGAATAGATATATATGTCTACGTTATTTATTATTCGATTAAATTAATTATGTTAAAATATAAATACATACAATGAAATAGACGTTATTTTAATTATCGAACTATCTGTACATTTTTCAATTTTCATAATCAGCTAAATATTGAGAAGATCAAATGTCCAATACTTGACTTAGGGTGTTCATTTCAACTTCTAATTTCTCCATTGCTAGCCGCATAACAGTGTCTGAAATTAGAAGTAAGTTATAGATTAATTGTAGTTCATATGTTCACTTCATAGAATAATCAATACAGATATACATGTACGTCAAGTGGTTTTCATTATTAAATCAGTTACTTGGTATAGCAGTATATATGTAATCATGTCTTGTAACTTGTATTCCTAATGTTCACATTAAACCTCCCTCCTTCACTCCGTTATCGTTCTATGCTTTATATAATGATTTGTTTCCTATAGTTCACGATTGCAAGCACAAACAGCAAGTGTAAATTCATTATATTAGTTTCTTTATGCAAATAATTGACATGCATTAAACTATTTAAAGCAGCTTTACTTTCCCCAGTCAGCTATTACGTTTACCTGTATGGAAGGAGGTGGAGTCCTCTAGTGTCTTGGTCTCGCCGACCACAGTGAGGAAACTCCCAAAGGACGACACAGCTTCTCTCAGATCCTGTAGACCTTGCTTGGAGAACATCACTGAAGACTCGTGTTTGTGGACACGTGGGAT
>JAVCKZ010109394.1:0-10394 GCA_034780755.1 Lepetodrilus elevatus | reverse complement strand
GTTTAGCATATCAAATGGACAGAAATGCTTGAACTATTTATTTTGTATTTATAGATAAAATAAAATTTTACAATACCACAACCATGTCCATTTTTATAATAGTGAAAGAATCTTGAAAGTCTCTCTAAACCCCAATAAAAAAAATATTAATTAATTATATCTATTCACACAGGAAAGTTTAAAACATAAAATATTATTTAAAATATAGTTCACTTTCGAAGAGCTATAGGTGCTAAATATAAGCAAAAAAGGCAGGAAATCACATATTTGGCATTCTCAATTACACAAATTTTCCGGACCCCCTAGAATTTTCGGTTGCTTCGCATCCTCGGGCAAGGTGCTGCGCGCCTTGCATTAAAATCTCCCTCTTTGGGCATACTCTATGAGGGAGATCTCCCTCATTGCCCTCAATTATACTTGGCAGCTCTGACACAATCATAGTTCAAATCCCGCCTCAGGGGCCACGGCATCATTGTTCGCAAAAGTTACATTTCTAATGCGATATTGATAGGTTGCGCTATCTGTAGAGTGGCAATGCAATGCGGATTAGGCACTTATGATAGTGGTAGGATGTCAGGATGGAAATGGAAGCTTTGACAAAACTAATGATACCCCAGGCCACGAATTTGTGAAACATATTTGAGTGAGAAGTTTGTTTCGAGAAATAGGTGCCTGAACTCACAGGAATTTGAAGATATCGCTAGTCATATTTTCTAGTGTTTGTCCGCAGTCAGGAAGGGTGGCGTTTGGAGTCGAAAGATGCAAATGATCCCTCGTCATCGCTTACATTCAAGGGAGTCGTCTACAATGAAATGAAAGGAGTGTTTGTAAGAATTCCATCTCTTTACATTGAAGCACTACATTCTTGAAATATTTTATGTTCCTTTTAATTTTCGTTCTAAATGTTAAATTCTAATTGCATTATTCTATACTATAGTGCGCTTTCACCTTTGACACGCGCATGTGTATTCTGCACATATTTGAAACTCCGAACTGGGTTTAGATCCTAATTTCTTAATATGTGTTGTATTCACCACTTGGCTTATTTATTTCAATCATTTATTTCCATACCGTGATGTTTTACCTTTCCAGTCGAGCTCCCAAAATATCTTCAGTCAGGCAGCGCACAACAAGCTGTTGCCAGACCACACGTACGGCGTGGTGTCCGGGGGAGACCCCACCTACATCCCAGACCTCACGTGGAAACAGCTGAAGGAGTTCCACGCCACCAACTACCACCCCAGCAACTCCAGGTACCGTCACAGTGGTGTCCTCCCACTGGCGGCATAATCAGATGTCACGCCACCCTCCAGAGGATTCCGCTTATGTAACACATTTAAATAGGGCCCATTACACAGCATGTCATTGTTTAGCTGGTGACCCATTTTATTTCTAAGTGTGCATGCATATCAGTTGCTCACATTGTGGAAAGGTTTCCTGATATTTTCTAAATATTTAAATTATTTCGGTGGTTTCAGTGGATTTTGTGTATTAATTCCCTGTTGTAAATATTTTTCTTTCTCCATATTTATTCCATTTGCAATAAATATCTTTCGCGTCCAACAATCATCAATCCAATTAACATCATTAGTATTTTCTATTGCTCTGAAGAAAGTGTTCACATTTTCCCAAATGAAAGATAGTTTTATGATGTTATGTTCTATGTGAATTAGAGATTGCTCTTCAGCTCCAGGAGTGTTTTGCTTCAGGTTCTTCACGTACGGTAACTTCCCACTGGAGAATCACCTGGAGTTCATCGACAGCAACTACCTCCGACACTTCTCACAGATCCCCGTCAACACCGCCGTCCCCGCACAGCCTCGCTGGACACTGCCGGTAAACATTGCCCATCACTCACTACCTGTCCTCACTCGCTCACTCACTCAACTTGCTTGCTAGCTCACTCTACTCACTCACTCCACTCATTCAATTCAGTCATATCACTGAACTCAATCCACTGACTCGCTCACTCACGCCACTCATTTCACTGGCTCATTCATTCACTCACTCTACTCACTCCACTCACTCGTTCATTCACTCTACCCCACTCACCCTACTCACTCCACCCACTCTCTCCACCACTCACCCTACTCACTCCACCCACTCTCTCCACTCACTCACGCACTCACAAATCACCTACCACTTATACATCCAGTAGACGTAGCAGATTCCACTACTATTGATTCCACTACATTCCACTACATTCCACTACTATTCATTGGAATATGTTGGTAAAAATACATCACAAGAAATGACAATCAATGTTCAGCCAGCTATGGAACTATTTGGTACTACTAGAGGAAAGTGATTGGTCTGTGACTGAGGGTGCCTGCCTTGTGTTACAGCGTGAAGCCAGTATAACGTGCCCACCCGACCCAATGGCCCCAGACCCTGGGAAACAGACTTCCGTCTGTGTCAACTATCTGTTGCAAGAGTGAGTACTAGACCAGCACTGAATGTTACGTAATGTGTCTGATATATGCCATACTGCTTGCTCCCTACTGGTCCCTGCCAGCACTTACCCCCCTTTGACTAAGACAGTCTGTTTGGACTCAATGCAGATAGTATTCAGGTCTCATGATCAACATCGTTCCGTTATAAAAATAATTATCAAATGTCCTCAACTCTCAGTACCAAACATTGCATCTCAACAATAAAATATTAGCAAAATATTAGCATGATTATATTTACACAATCTGAGGTTTTTGCAATGAGAATGTTTTCAAAGCATGGTTTCTAGAGTTGTTGATTTTCTTCTTTTGAAAAATGTATTGAATGTTTATTTGATGTTTTATTTCAGCATTACTGACAGTTTCGAAGCGTTCACGTTGTCCGTTATTGGAAGTCTGCTGGTGCAGGGAGAGACGGCGCCATTCTACAAGTCTCTCCTGGAAGTCAACATCGGAAACGACTACTCTCCTGTGCTCGGGTCAGTCGTCATTGTCAGTTTATTTTGAGTACAAAAATTGAAAAATTAAATATTGTGAAAACTATAATGATAGATATTTGTCCCCCCAGTTTCTCACAAGTTGTATGGTGTGGATATACTTGATTTACCAAAGACACGCTTGTGTTATCGTTACTAGAATAGATTTGATCCTTTTTTTGTTTTAACAGTTATTCAATTGGCTGTCAAATAATGGCTGAGATATTTGCAGGTATGATGGCCACACCAAGGAGGCGACATTCGCTGTTGGTCTCCAGGGCATACAGGAGAGCGATGTCAACAAAGTCAGAGAAATCATCGGAGAAACCTTTGACAAGGTCATACAGTGAGTATTATATGACTCTCGTCAAAACAGTTTGGTAGAAGCTGATAACAAGAGAGTAACATTTCTAGAAGATTTCTTTTCTCAATACTTTAATTTATGTCCCGTTTAATTGTTGTGAATGGATATATGATTCTTGACTCATTACATCAATTTTAATATTGTTTTTTCTTTAATTCTCAGGGACGGTTTTGACCCCAAAAGAATCGATGCCCTTCTTCACAGTATCGAGTTGGGACTCAAACATCAGTCGAGCAATTTTGGTCTCGGACTCGCTGTGGTAATTATTCATTGATTCATTTAGATCATTTCTAGACTTGTAGAAACCCACAATTTCTGATTATGCAGCTGCATTCATCTTTGGGGTTGCTCGGTTACACTTTTGCCGGCAAGCCGCTTTGCGCGCACATATCACATATTCTCGTCACCGGCTAGGATTTCTAGACTCGGCTAGACTGGGCTGGCCGACAACCATTTGGTACTGAGTAGACTGAGCCAGGTCTGCCGTTTTTGTTTTTTTGCACTTCACCGCCACGTGATCATTCTCTCGAACCAGACAAAACGGGTTAAAGCAAAAGAAACGCAGGTTTTGTTTCTCTGGTAAAAGGAGACGACTCCAATCGAAGTTGGTCAATTTCAGGGAATTGCCTCCCCTTGGATCCACGACGCCAGCCCCACCGAGGCTCTGCAGATCAACCAGAAAGTGGAGCAACTGAAGCAGTGCATCAAGGATAACCCCAAGTTCCTCCAGGAGAAAGTGCAGCAGTATTTCAAGGTACTATTTACTATTTGACCTCATTTGTGGTCCATTTGTGACATTAAAATGTAAATGCTACTACTGGTGTGCATTCAATCAGCACAGGGCTGAGTAAGCAGCTTAGCTAAACTGGTTCCCTGTCCCATACGGTTCATACCACTCTTGAGACAGTGGCTAGTTTGGTAAGCCGCTTGTATGACCTTGTGTCTTTGAACGCACCCCTGATCTTGGCCAGAGTGGTTACCCCTCTGGCTAATTCACAATCCAGGAAACTCAGGTTTGTATCTCGGGATCGATATATTCCTGTTACAATGGCGCCCAACTTTTTAGAGTAATCACTCAGCTGTCCATCAGTTAATATCAATAGTACGCTGTCATTTCTCAGCTTTTTTTCTCTGGATCGTTTCATTCGTTTCTTCATATATTATACAGTGCATGATGTGTTTTCAGAATAATTCCCACAATTTGACGCTGACCATGTCGCCGGAGTCGGACTACGGAGCTAAGAGGGACAGATCTGAGGCGGAGAGGCTGCAGTCCATCGTGGCCAAG
Source organism: Lepetodrilus elevatus (assembly GCA_034780755.1). Lineage (NCBI taxonomy): Eukaryota > Metazoa > Mollusca > Gastropoda > Lepetellida > Lepetodrilidae > Lepetodrilus > Lepetodrilus elevatus. The sequence goes on along the minus strand of JAVCKZ010109394.1, from coordinate 5,816 downwards.
TTAACAGACAAAGAAAAGGAGGTCATTAAATCTCAGAGTAAGTAAATCTGTCTGAAATTGACTCGTTCTGAATTTGATTTATTGTAATTTAGCGTCAGTGACTGAGTATATATATACTAGGACAGTGTCGTAATCTAAGCAATGGTTTCGGACGTTCAGCACAAGAGCTTCTGAAGAATCAGACGGCCACTGAGGATCTGTCCACTCTGCCGACCTTGAGGGTGTCAGACCTGGACAAGCAGGTCAAGAGACAGATAGTGGAGGCTGCAAATCTAGGTCAGTAGCTTTTGATAAATCTTAAGAATCTCATTAATTTTCAACTGTCGATAAATGCAGAGTATTTGAACAATGAATGTACAAAAAATGTGACACAATATTCTATCTTTAACAATTCTTCATGTGAGACACAATAAATGACAATTTACGTTAAAGACACAATGAATTTGAACATTGAGAGTTGTTTCCCTTGTAGGTGAAATTCTGAGACATAAAACATGATTATTTATGTTTAGTAATTTGACGCAATGAATTTGAATGTTATGAGAGTTGTCTCCCTTGTAGGTAAAGTTCCCATCCAAATAAGCAAGCAGCCAACAAATGAAGTTGTCTACGTGAAGATGCTCTCCAACATGGCCGACCTGCCAGAGCATCTGCTCCCCTACGTGCCGCTCTTCTGTAGCGTCATCACCAAGTGAGCAGGACTTTTATGTAATTTATTCCTGATTGTAGACCTTACTCTGATGACCAGGCTCCGAGATCACAAATCATTTTTAAATGCGATTTCATGCTCAACTCAAAGTTTTGTTCTAAAATCCTGATATAAAGTTTGAGCTTGAAGTTTCCAGGTTTACTGCAACATTTAGCTCTACAGGTGTTGCAAGTTTCCTCCTACTCTAAACTTACAGGCCATGATATAAGTAAAAGAATCTTTAAAGTGGTTCTAAACCTCAACAAAAACATATCTTTAATTGTAGAAAGCATATTGGATTGTCTGTAGTATTGAATTCTAAAATGGATTTCTTTTCTTCCAATTGTTGTCTGTTTAGGAATATTTCTATAATTACTTTTCCTACAGAATGGGCGCTGGACCTTATGATTTCAAGACGCTGTCGGAGGAGGTATCCCTGTACACTGGAGGGCTGTCTGCTGCCACCAATGTGGTGTCTCACCACACCACACCTCGCGCCTTCCAACAGGTGAGTCATGTGACACCACACCACACCACACCACACCACACCACACCACACCACACCACACCACACCACACCACACCACACCACACCACACCACACCACACCTATCTGTTGTACTCTTCCGCGTTCTTCCGCACCCAGGATAAATATACAGTGTATATCATTAAAACAATATCCCTACGCTCTCTTATCTATACAGCAGTTGGTTCGTGTATTATACGAGTTACGAGTAACTAAATAACCTCCGTCTGGTGCTTAGTGATTAACAAAACAACTCGCATGATCCACAGAGAACACTCAGTGTTGTAAGTCAGAGTTATATATATATATGTAGACTAATGTACTGCACTGAGTATACTATAGGTACTGGAAAACATTACATTATTAGCACTAGTGTGAAGAGATACAGTCAGAATCTAATGGGATTTGGATCCGGTTTCACTGAAACATAAATCAAACTCGTCTATGACAACCGAGTAAATTATCAACCGAAAAAAATCCACAAGGTTTATATTTTGATGAACACGACTACAGACTATAGTACAAGTAGTATTCGATTACAGAGTATACGGGCAGTTAATTTATAATACGGTAATATTGGCATTGCGTCGTCGTGTATTATGGACTGATTAAGCGAGTTCTGATTGTTGGACATCCCCCGGGTTTAATCCCCCCCCCCCCCCCCCAAACCCACCCCACCTCCGCAAAAAAATAATATATAATAATTAGATTACAAGAGACCACTTCATTAAAGGATACCTGAAATATAAATAACTCATCCATTCATCATGAGTTCGGTTCATATAGGCTACTAAAGTTCAGTTCATAGTACCTGATGCATAGTATAGATGTCTGTGTAGATTATCGTAAGTACGGTGCACGCAGGGCAGTACATTAATTATTAATATTGTAATATTGGACTTATCTTAGGTTTACGTTCATCAAAATACTTGGTACTTGGGAGTAACTTGGTGGAATGCCCTAATATTTTGATGAAATGTGACCACAAACATTTAACATACTACCTGATTATTTGTATCAGAATGCATGCAAACATCGACTATCAACGTACAGTGTACATACAATATTGTACTTATTGTAAGATGATGTCATCATATATATTCTCTATATCTTCAATCATGGAGGATTTTCTTTTTTAAACCAAGAAAAAAACACAACAAGAACAGAAATGTATTATACGTACAGATTTAATTATATACATGTAGTTTGTTGTGGCATATATTTATTCTGTTACATTTATCGTATACTGTATTCTAGTTCTGACTACATATCGTTAGCATTAATAAATACCATGCAGACAGTATTATTACGTAATGCTTTCATTGGAAATCCCTGTCATTCCTGCATCATGCATGCTCACACCAATGAATCAGTGGTTATATTGCATGGTGTGTATCGTATACTTTATTATAAGTTACTGTCTTGTATATGTATACGCGTCCTTTGTAGTGTTATTGTTGTGCACAGGTAAGACGCAAATGCAATGTCTGTCTGTTGTCTGTCTGTCTGCCTGTCTGCCTGTCTGCATATATGTACGTACAGTACAGTGTACAGCTAACATGTTGGAGTGTTGTGACGTGTTCCCCAGTCTGTGCATGCCCAGACACTTGTATTAGATTAGCAGACATGGGTGCGGGGGTCAAGTCAAGAAACATACTCTACTAGAGTGTTTACATGTTGTTGCCACTATTATTAATGGCACTGTACCCGTTGCCTGCTATAGCTTGTATTGCCATAGCCTTGATAACATTGAATATGTTTGGGTTTTTTTCTTGTTTGTTTGGGTTTTTTTCTATTCTTTTTCCTTTTCCTTCTTCTTTTTTTTTTAATATTTATTTTTAAAAGTATTTTTTGTTGTTATTTTTCTATTTAATGTTTAATGTTTAATTTATTTTTTAAAAGTTGTTTGTTGTTGTTGTTGTTGTTGTTGTTGTTGTTGTTATCGTTGTTGTTTTAAATTGGTGTTTAGGTCCGCTTTCAAGACTCTTTCGCTTTCTCGTAAGTTTAGGGCAGGAGGAAATCTGCAAACTCCGTAGCACTGAATATTGCAGTAAACCTGCGAGCACCGGTTGGTATTGACTAATTTTTTATTTGTTTAAACATTATTTATTTCAGACAAACTTCCGGGATCCACGACTAATGATGATAAGTGCATTGCCTCAGTACCATTGAACATGGCATTGCGTATAAGTAAAATATGTTCATAAACAGAAAATAGCTGGTGAGTGTGTTTCTCCTACGGAACTCCTCAGTAGTATATGAACGGCTTAAATAACCCTCTCCCTGCTGGATTAGACACAAACACTGCTCTTTATGGCATCTACGGTTGCCCTCAGCATTGAGAGGGTTAACGGTATTAATTATATACTCCAATAATAGACTATACTCCAACCTCAGTCCCAGATTGCACTAGAATTATAAGGTTTTTGAGTAACGGTAGCAAACAGCGGTTTGTAACATTACCTCCCAGACTATATAATAGTTGAACTAAGGTGTACCACGGTTACCGTAGAGCTATGTCGTTTAGTACGCTGACAAGCGTATTCAGGTAAAGTATGGTTAAAATCTGTATTTAAAAAAATATATATTTAAATAATATACTAGGATACATAAGTGATTGCATGTAGTTGATCTCGCAAAGGTCAAGCATACTTTATGAAGTAACGCACATGCACACTATTCCAACAAGATTAGAAGTAAATAAAAAGTAAAACAAGTAGTTACGTATCGATTTCACATAGTATATTATTTACTAAATGTGTATAGCAGGTGACCTCGTGAGAAAATAAATAGCATGATTATGGTTATGCTATTTTATGGCCAACATAGCCCTAGTTTAAAAAATATATGTATACTATAAAAAGTTACGTTAGTCATTCTCTAAGTGTATGCCTATAGTCATAATGGCCGGGGTTTGGAGTATGTAGTACGTTTCGTTAGGTTAGCTATGTACACACTTATACTAAGGTATATGGTATTATTGATCAACATACTTTATAATGGTCCTTGTATACCGTGGCATGAAGACAACGGTGCAATGTCGCAAGACTTGGATAGGAATGTGAATGGCGAAACTCGACATAATCTGATAATGCGGTTTACACCGTTCATTCACAAAACATACACGTCACACATGTCAATATCGTGTCCTTCGTATCTACCGGGCGTTGGGTAAAACACGTAATCACAGCCAGACCCCTGTTGCCTTTGTACGAACGGGTATTGAGTTTGTTGACAAGCATATCAGTGAGACATTTCCACAAAGCGGTGTAAGTCGCAGTAACGTCCGCCGTTGTACAATGACCGCGAAGCTCTGTCATGCAAACACTATAATGTAATATAATACTATTTATAGTAAATGTCCGTCGATTCTACATCTTAATCTGTACTAATAAATTATATTGGTTGTGTATCTTGTATATCGTATACCACTGTCAGCGGTGAAAGATAAAGAGAAAAATAAAATTGAAATTGTTTGTGAAACTGGGCCCTATTTCCGACGCAAACACATTCTTCTGCATGACGTAGGTCTACCCGGATATCGTACTCAGGAAAGTCAAGTATAGGTTTATTGATCAGCGATTATCTGCGGAAATTCTTCTACATAACGACCGAAGTGGCGGTTTTGTCCACAAGTTGACTACTCTAGTCCGGTCATTATTTAATAATATATAAATAGCTTACGGACGTAGTAATAAATACATAAGGATATAAACAAACAAACAAACAAAATGAATGAATGAATGAACGAATTCACGAATGAAGGAATAAATAAATAAATAATGAATGGATGTATTACATATACATTTATAAATAAACAATATCTAATATTTAATTTGATTGGAAATTGCAGGTAATTTACTTTGGATATATATTTTTTAAATGTCTATCATGTATGCAACACCTGAATGTTTCAAGTGTGTTAACCTCAAAGTAGTTATGCCACTGGAATGTAAAGTTATTAAAAACATTCGAATTCCAACCTAAGCGCATTCGCCGCTTTTCAAACACCACCAAGTCAAGACACACAAATTGATCATCCATTTGTTTAGTCGAAAATATTTCTGGTTTAGAGTTAATCTACCTACGCTCAAAATCGACAGCCGGACAGTTCCGACAAGATTTAAACTATTAGGCGGAGGGATTTGTATTTTAAACAAAGTGTGGATGGTTGAATATCTCGCCGGGGATGAGACCGACTACGAATGTTTGCTGGCAGCTTGGTCACTAAACATGCGTGTGCTCCCATGTGCGCTAACTCGCTGACACTAGCACGTGTTAAATACCTCTAGAAGCTAGTTATACTGAATATATTAGTATATGTAGATATATTGCATAATCTAGGGTATAACAAGCACCCACGCACACACACACACATACAAACACACACACAAACAAACACACACACACACACACACACACACACATACAAACACACACACACAAACAAACAAACACACATATATATACACAACGTTACACATACTAGTACATGTATATATACATACATACACTATATGCATAAATACATACATACATACATACATACATACATACATACATACATACATACATACATACATACATACATACATACATACA
>JAVCKZ010109383.1:0-10395 GCA_034780755.1 Lepetodrilus elevatus | reverse complement strand
GAGATATAGAGAGAGAGAGAGAGAGAGAGAGAGAGAGAGAGAGAGAGAGAGAGAGAGAGAGAGAGAGAGAGAGAGAAGATCGGGGATTGACATACTTCTTTCTGTCCGTCCATTCTCAAAACCCAATAAAGGATCGAACGTTGCTTCTTTGTTTATGTTCGGGGCTGTATCTGGATGTGTGATATATGCATACATCATGTTCCCCATCTTCACATAAGGTGCACAACAACACAAATATTTTGTCCTCGAAACGATTTCCTCAGAGGTCGCAGGAAGTAGAGAAAACGAACATGATAATCTCGAATTATATTGTATGCTTAGGTTTTTGTTTTATGCATCTTATATTATCTAAGCATATTGTTTGGTTTCTAATATGACTTTCTAATAGTACATAGTTCGTATAATCAGCTCAATATTATTGGACAATATTAATACCGTTAAATTTCTTTTAGAACATAACGTTCAAAGCCAACTACTTCCGTTTCCTGTTTTGATTTTTCTAAACACGTGCATGCGTTATTGTTATAAACATGTCTAATTCAGAGTCGTCCGATTATGAGAGCATGGATTCAGATGCCGAGGTAGTAACCTTGTCTATATATTGGTTTGATTTAGCCGATCGATAGGCTTGAAAGGGGATGAAATATCTAGCTTACAACAGTTGGTCAAGGTTTGGCAGAGGGGCTCAGTTTTCGTGTAGATAAGCATATCGTTTGGAAATTGTCTACCAGGAATAAAATCATAACCAAACCAAACAAATAAATGTCAGTAATCTGAGCTGCGTTCATCGCTTCGTTTGAATCTGCAGTCATATTTTAAAGTCATAATATGTTGTTTTGGACTAGTTCTTGGCTGCAGCTGCACATTCACTTGACATGTACATAAACTCATCTTTTTACTTCCAAAAACCATTTCACCACTGTATGGTAGACAAATATGCATTGCAACCCCTGATCAGCTGGCGATGGACAACCTGAATATGGTCGTATTGCTATTGGCTTCATTATCAGCTGATTATGTCAATGCAAGGGGACATAATAACCAGGTTCAGTACACCCCTCAATTGGGGCATGATACCCAATCGGGACATCATACCCCAATACAGGCATAAAAAAACGTCTACAAAAAGCTATGAAAATGTACGTATGAGCTGCGGCTGTTGTCAAACATTACTGGCGGAAGTTGGTGCATATAATATTTGGTTCAGTACCTAGCACCTGCAAAATATACGGACGCCATTCCACCCTACCTAGCAGGGTATTTGCCGCTGCCTCGCACAAATGAACCCACCCAATTTGATGCCTGTATTGGGGTATGATGACCCCCCGATTGAGGGGTGTACTGAACCTGGTCAGGGACAACAACATACTTTGAAGGGTTACAGGTCAACTCGCGCCAGTTTTGTCCGAGTTGTCTCGTGCTAGGCTCCGGGGACCTCGCACCAGGCTTCGGGTCGCTTCACCCCAGTGTTTTGATATAATTCGATGCCCGCAGTTTCATATTTCTGTTTGACTTTATAGCCGAATTAATCAGAAGTATTATACACCATTTTGTTTACTATATAAACATTTAATAGTAACAAATAATAATGAAGTTAACTAACGCATTGCATCTATGTGTGTCTATAATTATTATCGAAGCAACACAATTAAGAAATATTGTGAAAATATTGATTAGCCTTGTACCAGTAAGTACTATACTACCGGAAATAGTGTTCATAGATTAATACAATAGCATCATTGGAGACAATGATTATCTACTGAAGCAGTAAGGAAGTAATCCCTACCGACTGCATTTATTACATAAATAAAATGTTGCCAAATGAAAACCTAGACGCGAGACAACCCAGCACGAGTTGACCTGAAAATATGTCTGGCGCTAGTTGATCCGTAACCCTTCGAAGGGTCCCTCGTTCGAATGACACTAGGTTTTTGTCAGCTGGCTATGCATACAGTTTTCGCAAAGAACATTGCTAAATCCTTTTATATAAAGTCTGTGTTGATTTGTTGCCGATAACCAATCATGTTGAAGATAAAACATACTAATTTTAACTCAGGAAAGGTGCCATAAACTGTTTCGCAATCGTAAACAACCGCAGATCGAGTTACCACATGAGCAAAAGGTGGACTAATTTGAAAGATTTCATATTTAAAATATGTTTATGACGGCAGTTTGTATAATTACATGCATCCTTTAAAACAATGTCAAGTGCATAATTTCCATATCACCATTACAACTTTCCATGGCATTTAATAAAAATATTCATGCACATGTAGTCCGATTTCCCCGCCATTATCGATTTCCCCGCCATTTTCTTTTTACAAGCTTGTTTACAAATATCGATACATTTGTTGGACTAGTAATGCATAATTTTGCATTCAGTTGTTAAAAACAACCCAATTCTAAATATCTTAATCAAAATATTCCGTACTATGCACAGATAGGAGCTCATATCCACATAGTAGTATGACATTTTTCGATTATGATACGGTATTTAGAATTGGGTTGTTTTTAATAACTGAATACAGCTCTGCTCATGTGCGACCTCCAATGGCAAGAAATGTAAAATTACGGAATGCTATAGTAGAAAATGCAGCATCATTGTAAATCACGAATAATGTTTACAGAATGGCCTTTTCTTAGTATCAAAGTCGTAGATGATTGATGACATTCGTTACCAGTGAAAACCCAGTTTAAGTAAACTTGTAAATCACTGAAACCCCAATCAGAATTGTCAAATACCGCAGAAGTTAATGAAACTGTTTGACTGATGTAAATGATTTCTTTTTGTTATTTGTTCATGATGATTATGTTCAAGAATACAATATAATTACCTGTTCTTTTAGGTACACACAATATGGGGTCTCACGAAGATGATGGCTTTGTGTGTCGACTTCGAGGATTGCCATGGGCAGCCACACAAGAGGAAGTTGTCCGATTCTTTGCAGGTTGGTCTACAGTCAACATTGTAACTTCTACAGCAGATTGTATCTGTCATTATCTACAGTTCTCACTTCTTATAATTTATTTTCCCCAGTAAATGAATATGGTCATCACATGTTATGGCAGGTGATGGTAGAATGTTGGAGACTTAGCCCAAGGCCCTGGGGTCAAAATGACTCCACTTCAGTGGCCCAGCATCCATCTTAGCGAAAATTACCTTTCCAACATTTCGTTACATGAATCTAGTTACTGCCTTCATTAGGGCATCTCTTTTTGTTCCAGCAGAGAAAAACTTTGAAGTTGTATTGATTTTTCTGTTTGAATTTTACTGCTTTGTTTAATCTTGAATATTCTGTTGATAGAATGTTACTTACGGTAGTCTTTGTTTGACTGTCAATTATTATATTGTACCTCGTGTTGATTTCAGGGGAAGACAACATTGATGTGAAACTAGGTATGTATTTATATATAATTTACAATTTCCTATTTCATCAGCACGTGTAGAACTTGTCATTCTTATCAGTCCATCTATGAATGTGGCCTTATGTAGCACAACAAGTTCTCATGTCAAAATAAATGTAATGTAGCTGCTGCTGTGCAACATGCACTGTTCAGTGTAGACTCTGACTAACCTGACCATACAAAGCTAGCTTATCATTAGTAGGCCTGACCACTACATCTGAACAGACTGAACATTTATCCACAATGATATATTTACATGTCGGTTACAACAAGGAGATTTATAGGTCATTGTTTTACTGCTTGTAATGAGCATAACTGGGCCTGTATCCTTGAAACTTCATAAAAAGTTTTGTAAGTACTAAAAATTGGCCTAACTGGTTTTCTGCTTATGTTAATTTTTGAAGAGATCTTTTCTTACTAAGAAGTTTTAAAAATATGGGCCCTGGTTGTCATATATGGTGCTGACCTTGGTGGAGTGATGTCCCTTTGAAAGTAGTGGGACCCAGTCAGCACTATGACAGTTTAACTGCTATATATGAGCAACTTCTTTGAACAACCAAACGGAAGTGCTCGAAGCCTGATTACAGGCTCTGTCGGTGCTTGTTGGTTGGGTTCATAGTGCTACAGTTGTTCTTCTCTGGCTTGTCCTAGCTATCAGTGGTGAGTATGACCGTGAGATGTTGTTTACTTTCAGAACCCGAGAGTGTTGGCATCAGTAGTGTACATTTCACATTTTCCCGTGAAGGACGACCGAGTGGCGAGGCATTTGTGGAGTTTATGTCCGAGGAAGATGTCGAGCAGGCCGTGAAGAAAAGCAATGAACACATGGGACAGAGGTACATCGAAGGTAAGGCTTGTTACCATGACAACTGCAAATAAAACTTAATTATCATATTCTCTTTTATGTACTTGAACTTTGTTCACAATCATTTGGATATTCTGATAATTTGTGATAATTATTAATTTTGTTACAATTTATTAAATCCTGCTGTGACATAAAGCAATATGTTACTCACTCCAGGGCTCTAGACTAACATGCCGAGTTACTTGCCCGCAGAGCAAGTCAGGGCAAGTTGCAATGGCACCAAAGGTGCTAAATGTTAAAATGTAGGTTGCCCGCAGTACAATTTAACTTGCCCCTGTACGTCATGCATATGTTAGTCTAGAACCCTGCACTCACTCATTTTGTTACTATTTCTACTCTATTTACTCCCACGAACACTAAGGTGTTCTGCTTTGTATATATTTTGATAACTAGTATAAATAGTCTGTCTTGTCTTGTCACACATGGGTGAAAGATGCCTGCAGCATAATCACTCACTCACTCACTCACTCACTAACTGTCTGTCTATCCGTCAGTATTCCGGTCTAAGAAGAGTGAGATGGACTGGGTCATCAAGCGAGCGGGTCCGAACCAGCAAGCGCCGACAGAGGCTGTTGTCAGGCTGCGAGGACTTCCCTTTGGTTGTTCGAAAGAAGAAATCGCTCAGTTCTTCACAGGTATGCTTTGCAATAGCACGTCACTGCTTGTGTATCTCGTAGTACAATTAAAGGATTTTGGCAATGGTCGTATCCAAATTGAAATGAGATGTATGCAGATTTGCCTATGTGGAGAGGTTATTTATATATGTGGACATATTGTACTGCATCTGTGGACAAGTGCTGCTGGATCTATGAACATGACATATGCTCCCATATTTAATGACGTGTTCCCATATCTATGAACATCTGCTCCTTCCCATATCTATGAACATCTGCTCCTGGATCTATGAACATCTGCTCCTGGATCTATGAACATCTGCTCCTGGATCTATGAACATCTGCTCACAGATCTATTCAAATGTTCCCGATCTTTGGAAATGTTTACAGATATATGGACATGTTCCTGATGTGTTTCTATGGACATGCTCAGATCAGTCAGTTACAGGGATGGAAATTAACACTAGCCTGCCAACCGTGGCCATTTCTCCCAATGTTAAAGCTATTGTGTGTTATTTGTATGACTAATGGTAAGTTTCTATCCCTGAGTTACTCAGCAGTGTCCGTTCTCCTGACAGTCGTGACTTGTGACCGACCGACCGACATCGACATGTCATCATTGGAAACATTTATCATCCCTGTTGGATGATCCACGCAAATGGGTGAAAGATTCCCGCAGCGACGTTAAACTCCATATTCACTCACCCTGTTGGATGTCATACTAGGCATATCTGTATATGTTGAGAATTTTGTCAATCGACTACATGACTAACAAGATTTGTTGCGTTCAGTGATAAGATCGATTCAGTACCGGCCGTAGATCCTCACATTTATCACTGTCTGCTTGAAACATCTTGTGAAGCTAAAGAAGCAACATTTGCAATTGCCATACTTTGTTATTAAACACTGGGTTCAACATTAATTAGCACATATTTTAGCCAACAAATAATCATCCAAGTTTTTTTAATTTCGTCTCCACATAATTTGAAAATGGTTCCATGTAAAGTTTCCATCCTGGGTTATGAATATTGTTAAAAGACTCCCCAGACCTGGGTTGTATTCAAGATACTGGCCACTGCATAGCCTATCGTTAATCTCTGCTCAGCTACATACAGCCATCTGCCATCTGGCGGGGATATGCGTAGTTAACCCAGTGAGAAGCAATTGGAGACGCATTTATTTTAACGCAATAATCAGCTATCAATGTATTTAATAGTGCAATGCATACCGTATTCTGTAGCGAAACTTGTCCATATTTTGTTTTTATTGTGTAATAGTTGGCAAAAATATAGAATAATTAATGTCTAACCCAGGGTTTCATTTCAATCATCTTTCATTATCACGGACACTAAATTCCAAAGTACAGTATTACGAGGGTCTGCAAACAGTCAAGTAATGAAAGTGAACATATCTGCTACGTTCCCGCACGTATCACAATACCACTAGTAAGAATGTTGTATTGAAAAATCTTTCCGTAATGACAAAGGTACCTACACTAATACGTGTGTACCATTGTGCAGTATCATACCTCTGGTTGACATTTAGTAATCATATCTTGTAAAGGAAAATTCCAATGGATGGATTCTGATTCGTAATCGATCTTATCACATTTGACATTTTAAACAAATAATCATTTAATATGCACCTTTGAAGTTTATATTTTTTAAGTTTTCTATTCTCCATGTCAATGAATAGAATTGTTAAAATCTTAATGTTGGGAGAGAAGTAATTCATAAAAGAAACTTTGCTGTTAACTACAGAATTCCTGGCACTGGGTATAGCCACTTTGGGTGTGGCCCCTTATTTACCACTTGACCATAACTCGGGAATACTTCCTGTTGGGAAATCAGCTTGGTGGAATTGACCTGCACACAAAAAAAAGATATTCCTACGAATATTGCTATTTCTCGTATTTTGGCGTAAAACAAATTTGGACTTGCCCTGAATGCCTGCAGGAAACTCGAGAAAAGTTTCTTGCAAAAAAAATTGTGTTTTTGCGCACTTGTTGTTTGTTGGATGTTCCTGAGACTGCATTGCTCTGTTTTTGTTGGGTGGGTGTGTAGGCTTGGAGATTGTTCCCAATGGGATAATGCTACCGGAGGATCGTCAGGGGCGGAGCACGGGGGAGGCGTATATCCAGTTTGCGTCCCAAGAGATCGCGGAAAAGGCTTTGGGGAAACACAAGGAGAGGATAGGGCACAGGTGGGGCGGCGGGCGATCAGTGAGGGCGCGGGCCAGTCACGTGGCTAGCGGGCCCACAGACCTGACTTCTCTCTCGGAGTACAGTGGTGGGCCGTGTATGGGTGTGGATGGAGGGGTCCTTTGGGCCGGGCTGGATGCTGGCTTCCTTGTTTCTTCAGTTTCTTTGGATTGATGGCAACAAATGTTTGATCTTTTGTTATTACACTGTAGAGCAATTTCCTACCCTTTTTTGAACAACAGCCGACACATGATTTTGAGGAATTTAGTGCATTGTACACGATATAATCATTGGAATTATTGCTTTGAAGTCAAAACCTGCGAGCGAATGGTGTGCGAATGTAGCTAGCCTCTTGTCTATTCCATATCCTTGCATGTTTGCATTTATCAAAGTGTTGCCAGTAACTGCAGTATAATCCCAGGCAAGTAAGCGGGACTTGAGATGTAACTTGATCTCCTGGTTGCGGGAAAGTAAGAGTAAATACATTGCTATGCTTGCTGTGATGCCGACTGTGATGTGTGTGGTGTTCACTGTGCTCGCTGTATTACAGGTACATAGAGATCTTCAAGAGCAGCATGGGCGAAGCGTACAGTGCTGTGGGACAACAGAGGATGCGGCCGATGATGGGTGGCTCCATGGGACGACCAGGCCCGTACGACCGTAATGACCGCTTCGGTGGCATGGGGATGGGCAACATGGGCGGTGGAGGATGTGGCGGGGGTGGTGGGGGAGCAGGAGGTGGAGGAATGGGGATGGGCGGAGGATACGGGCGTGGCCGCGGGGGACGGAATGTTAAAGGTGAGCAGTGTGGGAAAGCTATCTATCCTCTTGTTTTCTTACACAATTACTGTAAATCATGAAATTAACGCGAGCAGAATATTAATGCGAAAGGTGCGCCTGCTGTATTGTCACATTTAATTGCTCCGCATTAACCCTCTCCCTGCTGAAGGCGAGTTAACTTGCCCAATCACATGCAGAAATAGATTAGCTAGATTAGCTCTGGAATTTTATGATAATTACTCTTTAAATAAAGGAAAATAGCAATCAGTTTAAAGTTTAATCGTTGAAAAGGTCAAATCGCAAGTCAATCATGACTCGCTACTCACAACATTTTTTAACATGGATCTTCCGAGTATTAACAACTGAACCTATCTTCTCAATTCCGTCTTCAGGCTACTATGAGGACGACTTTGATGACTACAATGGTGGCTATGGCAGCAGTATGGGATTTGGTGGCAGTGGAGGTGGAAACCGTCGTGGCGGTGGAGGCGGCGGCGGTGGTGGTGGGGGTGGAATGCGGGGAGGTAACCAGCGCGGAAACTCAGGGCAGATGAACATGGACCGGACGCGGGGCGCCACACCCGGCAGTCACTACATGAGTGACACAGGACACTCTGTACACATGAGAGGTCTGCCCTTCCAGGCCATCGAGCAAGACATCTTTGATGTAGGTTCAACATGAATAGTATTGTATTTATCTTCTATTTTCTAACCCATTGCCTATATCATCACTTCGGTAATCTCAGCATCCAGAATCTCTCCAGACGTATGCACCAACTAGTGTTTTTACAGGTTTCATGAATTCTCACTTTTTTTTCAGTTCTTCAACCCTGTACGCCCTGTGAAAGTGGAGTTTGAATACGCTCAAAATGGCCGCCCAACTGGAGAGGCCAACGTGGACTTTGGCTCCCACCAAGAGGCCATTGAGGCCATGAAGAAACACAAGTCAAATATGCGTGAGTCATCAAACCTTTCATGTAACTCATGGGCGAGCTGTTCCTTTGTGCCATATTCAGCTATAATCACAAATATACACTTCTTCTTGCAGCTACAGTGACTATATCTTGTAGTAAATATCTTATGTTGGTATTTCAGAGCATCGCTACATTGAACTCTTCCTGAACTCTGCACCAGCTGAGCGAGGGGGAGGGGGAGGAGGAGGAGGAGGGGGAGGCTTTGGAACAGGACAGATGGGAGGAAGTGGTTTCAGCAACAGCAACAACATGGGGGGCGGTGGCGGCGGCGGCTTCAGCAACTCTGGGGGATATGGGGGCGGCGGCAACAACAACAGCAACTTCGGCAACAGCGGCGGGAACTTCGGTAGTGGTGGTGGTGGCGGCGGGGGAGGAGGAGGAGGAGGAGGAGGTGGATATCAAGGTACAGAGAACAGTGTTGTGTCTGGAGTCTAATCAATACTCCTTCACAATTCCTAAACAATTTTTATTATGGTAGTTCATGTAGAATATTTAAGCCATGTAAGACCAACTGATTTGCATTTTCTCGATTTGCGTTTGATTTTGGAGCTATTTAAATGAACAAGATCGTCTTCACATATTTCCATTCATGGATTGTGTCTGACCCACGGTTTATCTGTTGCAGGGAACATGAACTACATGAGCAGTGGTGGCAGCAGTGGTGGGGGTGGAGGCGGAGGTGGAGGCGGTAACTATGGAAACAACGTCATGGGAGGCAATCCTAACTACACGGCTTTCTGATTTGAATACGTGTATTTGTGAAGATACGAACACTGATTGTGAACTACAAGTTGATTCTTGCGATCTTGACATTTTTACAATTTGTGCACAAGTACTGATCTTGGAAACTTGAAAATTGACCCTTGACATCTTGAATGCCATTCATCCACTCTACACCACTCCACGTCTTTTATGTGCATTTGTTGTTAATGTCTGTTGAACTTGCCTGAATCGTGTCTTCATGCTTACCTCCCCTGTGTAGTTCTCGACTGGGATCCACGCTTGTCTCCCTTGTGTAATGTTGTGCTGGTGTTCCACAACTACTCAGATCATGTCTATGAAGATGAAAGTGTCTGCATTTTGAGTATTCGTGTAACAATTTGACAATATCATTAGTGTTTAGCTGACGGTACTTAAGATATATGTTCATGCTAAGACTGATGTAGTAACGGTATTATTGCCTGCAATTGTATTGAAGAACATCATGCTGGAATTATCATTCATATCAACATCCATCATCATCATCATCATCATCATCAATGTCATTTGTGTACTGCCAGTGAACAATCCATTATGATGACATTGAAATAAAAGTGCTCATTGAACATACTCAAGTGTTGCTTGTCTGTTAATTTCAATGATACATTTACCACAATGTTTGTACGATAATATGTAACCGTCAATTTGACGAGAGATGTTACTTTGGAAATTGTCCACTGAAGTTTGTCTCGTCACGGGCCTACTTTATGTATATATATATATATAATCTATTTATATAGCGCCGAGTTCCAGCTAGGCTGCTCACAGGCGCTTAACATTATAAATAATAATAGGCCA
>JAVCKZ010109372.1:0-10395 GCA_034780755.1 Lepetodrilus elevatus | reverse complement strand
GAACATGTCTCTTATATTAGATAGATAATCGGATTTTTTGATAGATAGTTTATAGAATAGTTTTCGTTTAGGATAGTTCTTCGATAGTAAGAGAGATAATAGATAGTTTAAATCTCAAATACTTGTCTAGATAGTTTATAGTATTTTTGTAGATAGTTTTTAGTACATTAGGAGACACAACCGTTTTATTTCGCCATAGACTCGCTTTCATTGGGTTTTTTTTCGTCATTTTCGTCATCCTAATAAATGTAATCACATTCAGTTGTTTGCTCATTATACATTGTCATCCCATTTTTCTAACCCATTTTCCCATCCCAATAGTTATCATATTTGGTTCATAGTTTAAGCGCTTCCACTGCTAAACAATTTAGTTCACTCGCTACCTCTGCAGAACAACTGTAAAACGTATATTGTTCGTGTGTCTGTATTTTTCATGAAATTTAAGAAACACGTGAATAATAGAGGCCTACTAGTGAAATAGGGACATTATTAGATTGCCCACTGTACCCACTCTACCTACAGCGCTAGGCTACTACAGTATACACTCACACTGTACACTGTGAGCCCCATTTTGGTGAGAACATTGTTATCCATCATAAATTATGCATGCTGTCAACCAATCATGGGCCCATGCGAGCGACAAGTGTCAACAAAAATATGAGTAGTCTGCTTTCACAACACAGAGCTAGCACATTTTAGGACAATCATTTTTATGTAGAAATCAATTAGAACACTATTATTGGGATTTATCGTACTAAAACAGTGAATCGTTATCTTTATTTCATGTTTTAATAGAATAAACAGTGTGAGTGAGTGAATATGGAGTTTAACGTCGCTGCGGGAATCTTTCACCCATTTGCGACGATAGAATAAACAGAATAGCAAAACTAGACATTGTACAGAGGCTGGAAATCCTACGTAAGGAAAAACATGAAAGTATTTCTACGCCATAGTTCCTCTTCCAAAACTCAACAAATCGCTTCCCCCCGTAATATAGCGCAGAATTGGTATAAATAGCACCATTAGAAAATGTGAATTTAATGCACGTTGTAGCGTGATGTAAATTCGCAAATAAATAATTGCAAGCTCTATATCAGTCACATCGTCTGCTCGCAGGCATGTTTAGCATGATAATCATGTGAACTCTTGTTGATTTAAAAATATACGGAATCCCGTTTGTAACATTTCTTATATTGATTTTGTCAGTTTTTACAAACGAAATTTCCTATTCATCAGAGTTTATATATGACAATTGTACTATTTTAATAGACAAAACTTCATTTTCAAGATTGCATTTTGTATTTATGTTAATATTTCTATTTAAGGGAAATTGAGATTATTTGAACTATTTTCAGAATATTGCCAAGCAGTTTGTCCCTACTTGATCTCTGTAAACAGACTTTTTTCTTTATGTTTGCCACGGAAAGGGGTATATGTCAGTGCCATGGCTGCCGAAGTGACTTCGCTTGGGGCAGTATATTGTTAAATTAAAGCTTGACAATAACAGTAGCACAAGGAAATGAGTATCCTTTACATTTAACATTAGAATTTTGAAACAATCGTCAATAGATCACGTGCAGCTTGCTTAGAATCTATACACCCCAAAAACCAGCAACTCGATGGTATGAAATGTCATTTTATCGAAATTGGTCATACGTATAGTCTCACTGCGTCGATGTCTGCGCATTTTATGGTCCAAACTTTCTGATTGGGTATAAAACTATTTATACCGCCAATGAAATCGCTTAGATTAAAATACACAACACGTACTGTAGTAGCCTAGCGCTGTAGGTAGAGCGTGTAGATTTAATGTTATCTGATGAAATAACATAATTGAAAATTCTAAATAATTATTTTTGAAACAACCAGAAAAAAACATACTTTGTAGCTGTTTCATGGAACTTCATTTTTAGGAATTCCAAATCTGGGCACGTTTTCCTCGATGAATCTGGATGTGGCAAAAACAAGCGTAGAAATTGACTATCTGTAGGTACTGCATATAGCGGGACGTCAACCTTTTGTCCCACCAAAAGCAAGAAGGAAGCCAATACTAGACCATAGGAACTGCTTTCAGTCTGCTGATTGGTCATTTCCACTAAGTGATCCTGGAAAGGCTGTATGAAATTGCGAAAAATCTGAAAATAAACATTTTAACAGATCAACTGAATGTTGTAAAAAAAATAAAGTAGGGTAAAGTGATCGGTAGTCGGACACCCTCTGCACTTGGCACACACTTTTGAAGTCTGCAGCAAACGGGAAGCATTAAGAACGCATCCACTCGATAGCCAGAAACCTTGGATGTCTTCTGAATGTCATATTGTTTGCGTACAGGGCAAAATATATACAAAATAAAAGAGACGAAATATAACACTACCCTGATTCGATAGCAATTCGGACGCATTCGATCATAAGTCGGGACTAGTAGTTTGGCATGAAATGCAGCAACACCCCATGTGGTAGATTACCTTTGACTTGCAATATACTGGTATTTAAGCACTGTCCGACTTCCGATCGAATGTGTATACTGTCGTAAAACATCTATTGAGTGTTGTCCATACAATGATATTTATGGCATTCTTATGTGGTTATAGTTTCATATTTAATAAATCTGCAATAAGTATCCTAAAAAGTGATCTTGTTAGAAGAGAATGAACTTGAAGCAGTGTCATAAATTTCAAGGAATGCTCGTTCAGATTTGGTGAGAATTTGGTGTTCTTGGGTGTTGAAAATGAGAGGGTGAAAGTTACATGAGTAAGCAAAGAATGGTAACTCTGTTTAGGGGATGAGTTCAAAGCTTCGATAAGATCAGTATGTGTTCAATTCCCAGTGTTGTTAATTCTATAAATATAGAGCAAAAGTGTCCGACTTCCGATACGTGTCCGACTTTAGATCACTTTACCCTACTAGTACAATAGTACAGCTTTGCGATAAGATGTTGCCACATGTTGGGTTGAACAAATGCAACCTTTATGGATTGGCTAAACTAGCAATGTCTGGCACCGGAACTCAAGTTGGAAAATAAAGTGAAATCAAAATGTTAAAATAACACAAAACTTACCTAGTGTATCTAACACTAAATTATTCTTTCTCGTCACCATTTTACCTGGGCAGAGTTTTATGGATTTATAGAAGTAGTAGCTCATTCAGTGCCAACAATAGATGTGAAGGAAATAGTTGATAAAAGTATCCCGAATCTAATATTTTGAATACTTTAATAAACTCGTAGGATAACATTGGTATCAAAAACACTCAGTGGAGATTCTCTATTTCTCACCAATTGGAATTAATTATTTTTAAGCATGTACAACAACAACACAACTGTCTGCAACAAGAAAATGATATCGGCCTATTGCAGATATTGTGTTTATGGCGTGAGCATTAATTCTGTATGAATCTTTTGTTATTTTCAGGAAATGGAACGTTATTGTGCTCTGATCTTGTGTAGACCTGGCAGTGACAATCAGTGCCATTATCTGTCATATGAGCACTTTGAAAAAGAATGGTGTTCCTGGAAAGCAACTGTAAACATTTAACTACTTGTCAGCAAGATTTACTATGTAGTTTTGAAGTATATTACATTGATATTGAACATACTGAATGATGGCATTGTAGTCAAACCATAATGGCTCTATACCTTAAATTTATTTCTGCAAAATGTACCGATCCTGTAGAGATTGAAAGCAGTATGAAGATATACATGTTGCAAACTTGGCATCTTGTTTACGTGAAAGGAAGTGACATTTGCATACAAAAGTACTGAATACGTTTTGTAACATCCTGTAAATTTGTAGACGTGAAAAATGGAAAATTACACAAAATATTTTAGTGGTGGGACAGACACGGTGGGGCTAGCTGGCAAGGCTAGCGGTCCTGACTCGAAGCAGTCAGAAGTCCCCAATGGCGGTGCTGCGTCCCCACCAGACCAGTCTTCCTCATCCAGTCACTCTACATCTTCGGACGGGGACATTCAGATCAGACGGTCATCGTATGCAGATTCAAAAAACCGTAATTCATCTTTCGAGTACGACGCTCATAGGCGACAGTCCATCGCGATTCTTGCTACTTGTGACAACGTCTTCGCCGATGGGGTTCTTCCCACTGTGAGCAGAGTCAGCAGGCAGGGGATCTCCAAGACTCCGAGCCACAGTGCTTCAGATCTGCCGGACATTATCCAGTCCGGCCCACAGACGGCAAACCTCTCTTCAGACGTTGTCGAGTGTTCAGACAAGTTGAACACAAACAAGATGGCGGCACAATCAGAGGATGATCTGAATCGAGAACGTGTGTCTGCGTGGCTGAGCAAGGATCATAAACATAAAGAAATGTTTGAGGGCTGTGTTTATGATGGCAAGACCTCAAAGCATCGGAGCATTGTCAGTATCGATGCAAATGGAGATGGCGAGATCGGGGATAGTGCTGACTGGAATACTTACGGGAAAGGATCCTCCCCTATAACTACCCCCAGATCTTCTCAAGGTCAGCAAAGTCGTTGGCACTTCCTTAAACAGAATTCCAGTGGATACGGAACAGCTTCCTCAAAAGGATCATTAAGTGAGCAGAAGACCTTCAACGACACAGACGTATTCGATACTAGCCTGGACATCGGTGGGGTTGAAGTTGACGAGGGTTTGGGAGGGGTTGAAGGTGACAAGGGTTTAGGAAAGTCTGCCGAACATTATGCAGGAGCTAAAAACTGCATTACAGTTACTGATCAACAAATGCCATTGCTAAGTGTATTTGAATCAGACTCTATTATAAAAACACTGAAAGATCTGACGGCATCTGACTTCAATGTTGACAGCATAGGAACGGTCGATGGAAATGTGCCACACTTTAGCCTGCTGCAAGAAAACAGCACTGGCAGTCTTCAACTGAGGAGCACGGAAAATGTTGAGGATGTCAGTTTTCTGGACGACTTCCGAGATGACAGCATTCCTTCTATAAGTCAGCCCAACCACTCATTGTATGCAAATGAAGTCCTGGAGGGGGAGATTAAGAAAAGTGAGATGGGTTTGAACTGCAAGAATTGTATCAAGTGTTGCTCGTGGAGACTGACAGGCTACGTGCCACGCAATGAAGCCATGCTTGAGCTCATCCAGCACTTGTTGCAGCAGGTGGACCCCACCAAGTCCATCAACCTTGACGACCTATTTGCTAAGCTTGAAAAGTTTGCCATCCCATCTGACAGTTCTACGCCATCTCCTAGTCCCTGTCTGTCACAGAATAAGTCTTCATGGAGTAAGTTGCCAATGTAAATTTACATCAATGAAGTATTTAATACAGATTTTGTCCAATTAATTGTAATACTAATTTAAGAATATATAGTAATAATAATTGCAAATTTACTTTTCACATTTTATTTTATTTTCAAAATATTGTCACTACATTATACTACTATAATTTATAGATATAGATCCCCCAAAAAATATTTGTATAAAACACAATATTAGCCCACTTCAAGTACTGTGGTATGAACTACCATGCACAATTGCACATTTAATCATTATCATTATCGTCTTACATACTTGTATGGGTAAAAGATTCTCACTGTGATGTAAAACAATAACTCAGTCATGTTCATTGGACTAAACAATTTCTTTTCAGCGGAAGCGTTCAGTTATTCTCCTAACCTGTCCAACATTCAAGAGCAGGTAACTCTTCACAATATACCATATAACTGAAAACCTTTCCTGTATCTTATTTATGTGGTAACCTTGTAAATGTTAACCTTGATCATATAATAGTGGAACATTAGAAAATAAAGACCACTGTTGATTGTCAACATTGATAACTTGAGTAGAGATATTATTACCTGGGTATATTCAGAAATCATCAATACCCTACAATTCGAATAAACAAGTTATACAATTATAAGGTAAGGCATTGCCGAGTATTACACAGTGCTTGTTCCAAATATATACGTACCGGTACATTGGTATTGATGGTATAATGCATCTAAAAAAGTACGTTTGAAGCAAACTTTTTACAGTTGGGACTTTGACATTTGACACAGTACCTGTGTCGCAAATTAGTGAAAGATTCCCGCAACAATGCTAAACAGTAAACGTTAAATTAATAATCACTCACTCACTGAATTATGGATGCATGAAACTTGTCAATACCAGTTTAAAGATGGCAGGATGGTAGAAGCAAGAGTCAATGCCACAATCATGTCAAATTCACTAAAATTGTAGCCACTGTTCCACAGAACAATCATAGACGTAGCACTACGAGAATCATAACTACCATACATTAACATGGTTTTAAAAGACTATTTCAGTTATGCAATCGTTCTGTGTAACTGGGCCGGGGCTCTGCAAATGACTAACAATTTTGAATAGTTTGTGTGATGTTCTACAGGAAGAACATTCCGAGGAGCTCCCAGCCCTGGTTGGAGGCGACGTGGACGACCGTCTGATCGAGAGCTTGGAGCGGGCGTCGCGATGCGAAGAGGCGGATTGTCAGGATGTAGACTGTCTCAAGGTCAGATGATATTTTGTACAGTACCCGGTAGTTCTAGGGTGGGTGGTAGCTAGGGCTGGCTAAATAAATTAATAATAACGACTATTAACAATGGAACTATTTAGTGCTAATTATTGATATAAAAACTATCTATTAAACCAGATTTATGGATTACAAAATATAGTTTATTTTACTTGTAATAGACAGAAAGCAAGCAGCAGACATATGTGAGCAGTATACCGACATTGTCAGCTGGTTAGATAATAGGGCCTAGTATTTTCATATATTTCTATCTTGTATATTTTACAAGTATCTTTTTTCTTCTTCAATAAACTGTAATGCAAAGGTAAGGCTTCCTTCAGAACTGATTTGTCTGATATTTATCAATAATTGATCGATATAGAGCTCGAAGCACTCTCTTTGCCGATAGCTAATACATTGCTAAGAGAGTGCTATGGTCCCTTAGCGGCTAAGAGAGCTTCGACAAACGATAGCCTGGTATATGACTTCCGTTTCACGTAGACGGCCAGTGTTCGTACAAGGGGAAGCTGTACAACCAGGGGCAAAGCTGGGAGGACGGGTGCGACTACAACTGTCAATGTCTGAACGGCAATACAGGACAGTACAAGTGTACCAACAAGTAGGTCTCACCACTAGTCCTTGTCGAAGACGTTTCATAGCATATTTTCCGATTTTTAGTGATATTTAAAATAATGTCAAAAATACAGGACAGTACAAGTGTACCAACAAGTAGGTCTAACCACTAGTCCTTGTCGAAGACGTTTCATAGCATATTTTTAGATTTTTAGTGATATTTAAAAAAATGTCAAAAATCATTAAAAGTCGAAAACGTCTTTGACAAGAGCTAGTCTCGCCACATACATTTCTCGTCATAATATTGAGCCATCCTTTCATAGCATATTTTTCGATTTATTAGCATATTTTTCGATTTTTAGTGATATTTGCAATTTTTTAAAATTTAAATTGTCAAAATCATTAAAAATCGAAAACGTCTTTGACAAGGACCTACGTACATTTCTCGTCATAATATTGAGCCATCCTTGAAACACTGACCCCGTCTACATAAAGGCATACAATCACGATTTGTCTACATATTTAAATATCTGTGAGTGTGTGTCTTTAACAGTCGTCAATGACGGATGTTACGTGGGGATAACGTTCTGTGTTTAGATGATGGGTAATATGACCTACAAGTGTATCAACGAGTAGGTATCAATACGTAAAACTCTCGCCATAGTATAGAGCCATTCTCGAAACACAAACCATGTGTTGACGTAACGTGTGGGTGTGAGGGTGTGATTTGCCAGATCCTAAACTGTTATATTATATTTTTTTTCATTTGAAAAAAAAATATCACTTCCTGTTTTTGTCTTATAACTGGAGTCCAACGTTATCTTGTCCTCGTCTTGCAGATGTCCCGTCTACACCAACATGCCAGGGGAGTGTACTCTTGTGTCCTCTCCAGGAAACTGCTGCCTCAAACCCGTGTGCAACTTCAACCAATCAGTGACTGGCATAGAGGGATCGGGCATTGGCAAGACCACAGATGGAACCAGTGAGTTACGGATATATTGCGTGTTTTCCGGGATATTGCTTTTAAAAATAAGGTCCATGTGCTGATCGTTTGTATATTCAATGCTGTGAACAGAATCTGTTCTCTGCTGCACATCCTCGAAAGTAGAATGTCCAGTGTCTCCACCAATGTATACGCGACTTCAGTGATGTAGCGTATGAAGAGATGTCACTGATTCAGTGTTTTGAGGATACCGGTCTGTGCTTAGCGGCGTAGCTCCATGGTTAAACGGAACTGATATGTCCGTGGCAATGTCGTAGTCTGAGAGCTTCACACAGGAGGGAACAGGTTCGCGAAGAGAACTAGCTGCTGCATGGTGGCATCTAAAGCTGATAGACTCCAAACACATATCAGAAACAACATTATATATTTGGCTATTAATGTTTGCTTCTAGATTTCTTTCCCGATGCATAATGCTTCTGCTAGACCACGTTTAGTAGGTACCGCTATTATATTTTGGGCACGATTTTGGTTCAAGATTCCCTTCTGCTGTGATTGTGACGAACCCTTCTCTGAGCCCCGTGCGATTTGCACTTCTAAAAGTGGAAGAGCTATCTTCCGCTTGTTCGATTTGCCGTCTTCTCTTCTTGGAAGACCTCCCGCGTCTTCCAGTTGGCGAGTGGAAGACGATGGAAGACAGGCGTTGGCTTCTGAAACAATATGGCGACACCTGTCGTGTTCAATGAAATTAAGCCGATAGACAACGAGCGTGTCTATACTTTGATAAGGAAAACATTCAGAGGCCCTTGGCTAGAATAACTGGTCCTGTCTCGCAATAATCGAACTGCATCGCTGATGATAATCTGTCGAAATGTTGTCGGTCGCCAAATGTTTTCTTTTGTCTTCTGTCTTCTGCCTGTTCGGGCACTTTACGGAATACAGCTCTTCCAGAAGATCCTTCTGTTTTAGGAAGAGAGCCAAATCGCGCGGGGCTGGTCTCTGGGTCGTGGCGTGGACGAAGGAGATGACCAGTTTGCCATGTCTATGTTTTCTATTGATTCCACTCCTTCCACTATTATATCAGTACCATGTCATCATGACACTGTCACACTTATGTTCAGGCATATGCGTCTACAACGGCAAACAATACTATGAAGGACAAACTTGGAATGTGAACTGTGACTCTAAATGCACATGCACGAATGCGAAGATGGGCACCTATCGATGTCAGTCATAGTGAGTTCACTTATATTCTTTTCAGAATTCCCATAGGGTGTCACATCTTAAAATACATGTAGGCGCCTCAAAAACAACACTCACGACAAAACGATAAAACAATTTTCTGGGACAAGTCAAACAACTAGCAACGAAGACATGACCTTTTCATAGAAACAAATTGAGCCTGGCAGTTAAATTAAATATAGACATGTCGCTGTGTTGTTACAGTTGTCCCAAATACGGCAAGTTGCCTAGCAACTGTCTCCTAGTGAAGGATCCAGGCGAGTGCTGCCAGAGACCAGACTGCACCTTCACCACTCACTTCGGGAGCATCACCGGAACCAGTTTCATCAGCGGGAAGGGAGCAGGTATCTACTAGCTTGTACCATACGTCTAAGCTCATGTGTGGCTATATAATTAAGGGCGTGATCGATTTGACTATCCATCTTCTAGAAGACGTCTTCTTGCTGATCGTTTTGGGGTAGAAGACGTCTTCTTCTTCTTCTGGCAGACGAATTCCCGTGCTCCACCTCCATAGCAGGGGCGCGTAGGTGAAACTTTCTCTTCCTAGAATTACTTCTACCAAAACGAGAAGACGCCAAATCGACCACGCCCTAAATAGGAGGGTGGTAGCACAGTGGTAGAACCTTTCGACTTCGAAGCCAACGGTTCCGAGTTCAAATCCAGTCCTTGAAGCCCGGCATCAATGTTCGCGAAAGTTACCTTGGTAATGGTAACAGGAAATGCGCATAAGAGACGTCATCCTGCATTGGAAATTAAAGTATTAATCATGAAGGACTTCTGTTACAGTGAGTCACCCCACAGCGACACCCGCGTGTCAAGATACCATTACGAACTGCGCCGCCTATACCAAGGACGCCTGTCTGAAGTACCCGGCCTGGAGCCAAACTACCTGTATGAAATTCTGTGACAAGTGTCGTAAGTATTATCACATTTATGTAATACACTTAAATAAATAATAAAATATTATTTAAAACATTAATGCAACAAGAATATAATGCACGTGCAATATAATAGATTTAGACAATAGAACACGGTGCAATGCAATCATTATTATTATAGGCCGTGGGCCAGATATGTCCATCGTGCACCCCCCCCACCATTTAACGAAACCAACTTTTTTTTAAGCCTTAGGGTGTCCTAAGAACGAATTCACTTGT
>JAVCKZ010109361.1:0-10399 GCA_034780755.1 Lepetodrilus elevatus | reverse complement strand
GATTTTCGTTTTATATATCTATTTTCAACATATATAATTGATTAGAAGCAACTTGTTCTGGCACCGAAGAAATCCTTAAGCAAAGTCCCTAAATCTGTCTAATACGTACAGGTGTGTGTATTTGTGGTTATGCATGTATGGTTATATTTTTCAGAAGCAGTCCATAAATATGTCAACCAACACCACAAGCGATTAAATATTGTGGCAATAGTTTTCATAGGTAAGTGATAGTCTCAATCTGTGAGATGCATTTAACCCTCTCCCTGCTGAAGGTGACTTAAAAGTTGCCCGATCACATGCAGAAATAGAACACTTTGATTTCATTCAACATCTTTCATTCTCAAAACAAGTCCTGAGAGTCTGGCAACAATAATGGCGAAAGTTACCGTACTGACGTTGTTTTTGATAGGATGCACTGTCTGTAGAGCGGCAATGCAGTTATCATCCTTGGTCTGTCAGTACCAGCTAGTGCTCGCAGGTTTACTACACCATTCAGCACTATGCATTTTGCATGTTTCCTCCTTTCCTAAACTGACAAGCCGTGATATATAAGTGAAATAATCTTGAAAGCGGCTCTAAGCCTAATTCTTCTCATTTAAATTATTATTATTGGACCATGTAGTACATACATTCTTTAGAGAGATATTTGTTTGGGAGGCTTTTTTTCTTCCCATTTTAATTATCATTATTGTTATTGTAAAGTATGATATACATGATTATTACTAGTATACACTATTATCATGATTATTGGAATATTGAACAAATATTAAGTACGTTTATGACTAATATTAATTCTTTTCAGTTGTCATGGTTTTACTGTTTCTAATGGGCCCCTGGGTTATTCTGATCTTCTGCATCAATTGGAAAAAACAACGAGATCAGGAATACCGGAGGTTGTCAAATGGTAAAATTGCCAAAACGCTCATTGCATAAATATCATCTTCCAGATATTTTTTTGTCGTCGGTGTTTAATGAAATCCCCACCTGGTTAACCACGATAACCTCCCTGAAAATCAAAGCACGGACTGCATGCACGGATTTACCTGTATTCCATGCTTTACATCCTGATATATGTCTGGTGTAAATTTACCACCCTTTCGTGAAACGCAGGCCTGAACCTTAATTAATTTAGTTGTTGAGTATACCGTAGATCTATTTTTTTGGTTGGTATTTGCTTCTTTGCATAGGAGTATTCAATCAAAGTTTACTATTAAGTCTATTTCCCACTTTTACATCTCTTTATGACCACTGTGATTTTCAATTTGTTATTTTTATAAAAATGTGTAATATTTCTTTGTTTTCATTCCTGTTTAAACTTTTTTTCTTTTTTAGTTTTTCCAGATGAGAATCACATCGTGAAAATCATTGTGAAAAATGCAAAAAGAAGTCAGAGAAGCTATGTGATTCGGAACAAATGGGTCGCCAAGAAAGGTAATGTCAGAATTATTTTACCAGTGAGTGAATTATTGTCTCCCTTTTAAGGTAATTAGAGGAAATGTGAGATTTTTATTTTATTTGGGTTAAGTGTAAACTGCAATGGAATTTTACCTATCCTACAGCAGTAAAAAGATATTTGGAGGTACAAAAGCAATTATATGTATACTAAGAGCATGTACCTTGCATTTTTAATGTCAATTCCGTCTAAAACGACAACTTAATCTGTGATATATGCCTTTAAAGAGAAAGTTTCCTACTATAAAGAGTCAATTTTTATTTCCAGGTAGTTGGATTCGAATCGAGGCATCTGTGATCGACCCATCCTCATCTCTACGGTCACTGGCTGAATTGGCCATTCGGATTAAGGTCAGGGGAGAGGTCATCGATTACGTTAGTGATCCGTCAGCTCCCATGGAAATAGTCATCCGAAATGTCGACGTCTGTCACCAGGGGCAGTTTCATTGGTCAGCGCGTTTTGTCAACGGAGATGTCGACAAAGGACATTTCTTTCTGGATGTAAAGACGACTCTTCTCAGAGGTTAATACACTATTCTCCCTATTACCACAACTATATACTATTCCCCGTATCACTGCTTATTGCACAACTACTGTAAATCATGAAATTAGTGCGAGCAGAATATTAATGCAAAAAATGCGACCACTGTATTGTCGCATTTAATATTGCTGTGCATTAAAGGTAAGTACCTGGAAAATTAGTGATGCATTAATTTTGTGATATACAATATATACTATTCCCTTTACCACTGCTTATTGCACAACTATATACTATTCCCCTTATCACTGCTGATTTTGCACAACTATATACTATTCCCCTTATGGCATAACTATATTTATAAAAAAATGGATGTTATTTATTATGTTTGCTAAACTCTTTCTGATTTGCTATTTCAATATATTTTGCAGAAGTGTCCCGACGTCCTAGTTTGCTGGTGGACTGCTGCAGCCAACTGGATTCCTCCCCAGCACCAGGTGAACCTACTGGAACATACCTGCTTACTGCCATACTTGTTTTTTCCCGGAGTTTATGTCACTGCGGGAATCCATAGATCCCGCAGCGACGTTAAACTCCGTAATCCACAGAGTTGGTGGTAGCGCAATGGTAGAACATTTGGATTTTGGAAACCAAACGTCCAAAGTTCAAATACCACCCTGGGAGACCAACATCAACATTCGCGAAAGTTACATTTCTGACGTGACGATGATCATGATAGGTTGCACTGTATATAAGTATATAAATGCATAACATATAATATGCACATAATATGCATAATATACATAGAAATTCTTGCAGTCATTTGAACAATGTCTTGACCTTGACCTCCAGATTTGGGGCAGCTGATGAAGAATGGCGACGATGTACGGCGACTGTGTCAACTGTTTGACCACGAGGAGTGCGACAGTGGCGTCACCTGGCACAAGATTGCTCAGTCCGACCTCCTGGGCTGGGACAGACAGGCTGTAAATCACGAAGAGTAAGTCCATCGGAAAGGTCCCGTTACAATGGCGCCCGACGTGAGCTCAAGTTGTTCACTGTATAGTCCGTTCTTGCTGAACAGTATGATTAATTTTTGGTTTATGAAATTGAATAAAATATAAGAATTCACACAAATAAATCACAGTTGTCTCCCTTTTATTGCACTACTGGGGTGCGTTCAAGCTAGAATATGTATCGATATGTATTGCTATGTATTGCTACAGAAGCCGTTCAGCCAGCATGCGTAGCAATACGTATTAATACTTTTCACTATGGGTCTGGAGGCCGTGTGCTGTGTAGGACAAGCGATAAGCACGAAGCCGTTCAACGAGCAATACATGTAGGGACAAGTATTGTATTATTGTATTCTATCTTGAACGTATCCTTGTCAAGACACTTTTGTTATTGCAACCTCAGGGATATTTTGTGTTATGAAATAATTAATTTCTATCTTATTTTCAGGTACCATATGAAAGGAAAAAAAATCCATGGTCCCACAAACACCATTCTAGTTCTCCTCCATCAAAATGGAATCACCATTGAAGCATTTGTTGATTTTCTAAAGAAAAATCTTCACCAATCGCACGAAGCTATACAGATTCTCAACTGCTATTTATGATGTTATTTTTCCAAAATATTTATTACATTTAATTTAAACAAAAATTATATACTGAAAAAGTATTTCATTTATGTATAGGTAGTATTGTCTAATTATTTGAGATTTGCATACAGAGAATTTTCTAGGGGCATTTTGTGACAAGGATTTATAATGAATATACGGTATTATCATTTGCATTTTGAATGAGATATCTATATATGAACTAGACATGTTTATTAGAATGTGATGTTTTCAGTGAGATTTGGCCCAGAGGATCCGATTTATCAGGCGAATGTTGCATGGGGGTTACATGTGCTCTAAAAATATCGACCAATCCAAGCTCGTTATGTTAATGCACGGGATCATGGGGACGTAACTAAATTGATTACGTACGTAGAGCATAGCAAACCCATACAATGTTCGCCTGATAAATCAGAGCTTTCGGATTGGTTGACATTTTAAGTAATGTTAATTTTTATTTACTGTGACATCACGTTAAAATACAAGGTTTCAAATAGCGGATTCTCACAGGGTATTTGACATATGTAAGGAGACAAAATAGCATGTTTTTTTTTAGGATAAGCCTTATCCAGCAGGGAGAGGGTTAATCGTAAGGAAGCAAGCCACCTCGTTACTATGCCAGGGTATAATGTGCATTGTCCATGAGAAAACTGACATGACACATCAATCGTCACAAATTAGTAGGGGGTGCCACGATTCGCCTATCTCGATTCAATTTTAAAGAATTTTGGAAAGATTTTCAGTAATCATATTCAATGAAGGTCATTATTTCTTAAAATATCCAGTACAAATAAGTCAGACATAAAGAAATATTGAAAACAATACGTTTTCTTTTTTAAAAGAATTTTGTATTTTTTTTTTTTGTATTGGGGTTTAAAGTCACTTTCTAGAATCTTTCACTAATATCACGACATTTTATTAATAAAACACTTATTAATAAAAGTCCTTGTGCAAAATACTTAAATCTAACTTTAAACTCAATAAGAGCGGAAATAACCTGTTAAAATCAGGAATATTATGACAACAAATCGATCTGAACATGTGTTTTAAAATCAATTTACTAGTATATTAAAATTATGAATCGATTGCCAAAGACAGAATCGCGTATCATGATGTAAGAGGTAAAATGACGCTGCATCGGTGAATCGTGACGCCCCTACAAATTAGTGAAAGATTCGATCAGCAATATTGATCTCCATAACCATTGCTTGACCTATGATGCATTTTACCATACAACAGGTATCTAAACGTGATCCAACCATTTGGAGACATTGCAATAGTTTTTCCCAATGAAGTTAATACAGTGCTCCCTCGATATAACGCCATTCGATGCACCGCGGATTCAGATACAACGCGGGGTCCATTTTAATTATTTAAAAAAAAAAAAAATTTCACCAATTATATTCGTTGATATAAACCAGGTATTATAACACGGGTGGCATGTCATGGACCCCAACTTCAGCGTTATATCGAGGGAGCACTGTACCTGCGCTTTTTTTGCCTTGCTGGCTAACCGTTTTGTCTGGTTTGAGATTATGGTCACGTGGCGGCGAAGTGCAAACAAAAATAAAACATGGCAGACCTGCCTCGGTCTACTCAGTACCAAATGGTTGTCGGCCAGCCCAGTCTAGCCCAGTCTAGAAATCCCATACGATCGCGAGAGTGTGTGATATGCGTGCGCAAAGCGGCTAGAAATCTTAGCCGGCAAAAGTGTTATCAAGTGTTCTTATTCTTGCAATTATTGACAATGATATTAGTAGATTGTAAGTGTATTTTTATGTACACATTCCATCAGAATGAGATTACGGTATTATATATTTAAAATATAATGTTGTCTGGTTCTTGTCACGGAATTGGCAGTCTATTATGCAATTGTTATAAGTGATATGAACAATTATATACATGGAAATGTGATGTGTTAATTATGTTAGACTATGCAAATCAGGTTGTGTTGATAGCTTCAAATACCCGGTAGATTTGAATTTGCAACTAATGTTTGTTAGTGTAAAATTATTCTCGAAACAGATTTATAATTTTCGTAATAAATTTAACTGCTGTTAACCTTCTCTCTGCTGAATAAAGTGTTCTATTTATGCATGTGATCGGGCAACTTAAGTCACCTTCAGCAGGGAGAGGGTTAATAGATCTATATCAATTTGTAAGATTTTTGTTTTCAATAAGATTTTAATAGAATATTTTAGTAAAATAAAATTATATAATAATTTATTAAACAAACCACAGATGCCAAAGTTAACTTTCACCAGTAACATTTGTATGTCCTTTTTCACTGCTGTCTTTCATGCAAGTCTAAATGCATACAAAGGTTTGATGGTCGAGACTCGGTAGCCTTCATATTCATTTTTGTTCAACTTTGTAGTCAAATCACTCAAGTAGTTGTGGGCAGTTTTATATTTCTTGCATTTTAATTCAGCATGTAAAATATGCTCAACCAAATAAATTAAGGGCCAACAGATTTTTGTGGAGAAGCTCCCCTCCAAATGTTGGAACTCTGTGTACCGTAGTTATAATGGCCAATGTTTTGCGGATGCCTTATACCATGAACTTGCCCTTTAAGGAATCCGGAGCTATTTTTACTTCCAATGTGTCTGCAAGTTCTTGAAGAGTGATGAGGTACGGTAGTTGACGTTTGGAAATTCTTTGTTGATACCGTAATATAATACTATACAGCTAATTTTAAATGTTCAAAATGCTACTGGCCATTAATTAATTTGATTGAGTACACTGTATATGGTTGTGACAGATAGGTGGACACTTTGATGATCACAAATTAATATTAATAAATACGAAAATGGAGAAACATAACTTACCGTAATTTGGCCAATGTTCAAATATTAGTACGGAATTTTTAATGTTCTCAATAATCTTTAGTTTTCTCCAAAGGCAATTTGCAAAATGGTTGTGAATTGGTTCATCCTACCTTGGTTATTTGTTTACTAGAATTTGATTTATTGAATCTTGATTGACAGTTTAAAGTTATATCATATCTATGCATTTAGTGTGTGACATTTAGTGTGGCCCACTTCAAAATTTAATCTCATTTGTTGAAAAACATGCTTTCGAGAGGGAAATACATTTCTCAGCGGGACAATAAATCTCTAATACCCTGCTACCATGGCTACGAGTCACACATTTTTTACATGCCTTTGAGATTCTCCCCATTGCCTGTGACTTCAAATTTTAAACTAGATATTTATACTGTAGTGTACATATCAATTTACTTTTTCAAACTTTTATACAATGGATTTTGCGACAAGTTTTCTTTCTACCTCAATCTTTCTCTATTGACTTCATAGTTCTGCGTCATTTTCTATTTCAGGCATCGTAATTTTCTGTGGAAATCCACTGATTTATTTATCCATGGGTAGATCTCGATGTATTTACACTGGATGTTGTTTTCACTGAAATCACAATTGTCTGTTTCAATGCCTGCCATTTCTGAAAAGCTTTATATACTTTATTATTTCTTTTATTTCTCCAATGTCTTTCATAAATATGACATTATTATGTGGCTGTTTGGTAAGATACAGTAGACCTCGCATATACTGGCCTCGGATAAACTGGACACTCGCCTATAACGGACTGAATCTGAAGTCCCAGTCAATTCAACTGAATTCTGTATTTAGCCTTTAACTTTACAGTTTAACTTACAGGTTAACTTTAACTTTACAGTCCCATCTAACGCTAATTACGGCATATGCGTATAACAGACTTTGCATTAAACGGACAAAAATAGCCCGTCCCAATGAGTACGTTATATGCAAGGTCTACTGTATACTGTAATACATACCGATACTTGGATCTAGTAAGTATTGAACAGACTGCTAGCAGTTTCCGTAACACATAGTTTGTATTGTTTAACCTCCTACCTGTAAGAGTGAACCAAATATGCCCTATGGAGGTCATTTTGATGGACATTGACAAAAAAAAAGGTTACCGTATGTTTATTACATTATATCTGTATATTCGAGTTGTCACATATGGGTGAAAGATTCCCGCTGTGATGTAAAACTATAATTCACTTGCTGTATATTAGAATATTTTGATTTGTTTATCAAACATTACGGGAGAGTACCTTGTATTTTTATATCAAACACAACATATTATTTGTATATCAAATGTTTCATTGTTTATCAAATAATGTTATTATAATGTTAATGGTCGTGAAAATCCAACTGTAGTTACTATAGTTACTGCCATATGTTACTGAAATCCATGAAATAATGAAATTTCAATAACTGTTTTTCAAATAGTTTATTTGACTGTAAATGAGCATTTATCATATGTTACCGGTAGTATATTATTCAAATATATATTCTTACTTTTAATGCATGTACTGCAAACAGTCATTGCACATGCTTTAGTTATTTTAGCCTTTTAGTTGAGCTTTTGTCAGATATGATTTTACTATGCAATTATTAGCAACCATTTTAATATAATATTACAAGTACATGTATATCCAAAATCGATACCTAGTATCCATTTCATACGTTTTTGTATTACCGTACTAGTAAATGATATGACTAATATTTTATTTCTGCCCCTAAAAATACGAACATGACTAATTTCTAATTATTAGAATACAGTCATTTTTCAAATATATTATTTTTGTTTTACTTTGTTTTATTTATTGAATCCTTAATTTATTTATCATTTCATTTACAACCATATTTTGTATTTTAATTTGGCTGTCCCTAATTATATGAACACTGATCATTTTCAATTTTCCTATTTTCCTAATAATTCGAACACCTACAAATTTTATTATTTTCTCCTGTTCGAATTATTAGAGTAATTACGGTATCAGAAAGTATCATCAGAGAGTATCCGAGAGCAAAGTGTATCAGAGAGTATAAAAGAGTCTGGAGTAGCCAAGAGCTGTAGGTAGAGCATGATGTTCAATGTGATGTGTTTTTAGTTTGCAATAGTAATTCTGAAAGATTTCTTACAATGTTTTAATGATATTTCAAATCTATACATTTGAATTTCTTACCAAGTATTATTTTGTAATAAATTTTAAAATAAATATTGAAAGTTTTTGTTTGATGTTCATGTACGTCTATGATGATTTACATTATACTATATGAAATTTGAAAGTGTGTTTTTTCATTAATTTGGGTTTACACCTGCTTTCAAGATTCTTTCACTAATATCACGGCTTGTCAGTTTAGGACAGAAATAAACCTGCAACATCTGTAGCACTGAAATTGAATGTTGCAGTAAAACTGCATGGCTGGTACGTAGGCTGGTACTGACTAACAGACCAAGGATGATAACTGCATAGCCACTCTACAGACACTGACAGTGCATCCTATCATGATCGAGTCAGCAAGATAACTTTTGCGAACATAATTATTGATGTGGACCCCCCATGGTGGGATTTGAACCCAGGACATTTGTCTGCGAGATCTAAACGTTCTATCATTGTGCTACGACACCTGAAAGTGCACTGGAACTATATCTGATGCTATCGGGTAACCACAAACTCACACACAATCTCATTAAAATCAGACTTCAGCCAAGCCAGTGTCATATAATCTGTTTGAGCATTTCGGATATTATTTTAATGAGACTGCCACCCACGTTCCTGTTCATTGGCCATCCATGCATTGCTATCGGGCCACTCACTATCACGATGCATCGATAGTTCGATGCATCGTTACACCCCTACCAGGTAATAATAATAACAATATTGAGTGTGGATATTACGGTACCAGTGCTACCATATAGCTGATAGCAACACGTTATGAGGTATAATATGATAAGAATGTCACTCTAGAACTAATAATATAGAGATGATATGTATGACTAACATGGAGGTCATCTCTATACATTAATCTAGTTTTATAGTAACTTTATATCACTATCATAAATTATATACTTGGTCTGCCAGTACCAGTTGTTGCTCACTGATCGCAGGTTTACTGCAACATTCAGCGCTACGGATGTTGCAGGTTTCCTCCTGTGCTAAACCGACAAGCTCAAATTTTTAATATTAGGTGAGTCAAAATAAGTTTAGTTCAGTATATTGGCTCCAGGATATATAAAAATGAATTAAATAAACTTTGTTTTGTACTGGTCACATTATCCACTTGAAAATTCACAGGAACTACTCCAGCTGATTTCTGCGCATGCGCCGTCGCATTTCGTTTCCGCTGTACACAAAAAACATGGCCTCAGCTGAGATTCGTGCTCGCCTATTTTATGTCATAGTACCCAGAAGATTATCTGTCTACATGCGAATTTGATCTTCACGAAACTACCAGCTTTTTTTTTTTATATTGATGTTAATAAAAGGCATAAATTCAAGTGCAGAGCGGCTTTTCTGACCTCAGAAAACTCAGCTGTTCACACGTTATTTGAGTTGTCAAAAATGACGAACTGATAACATTTCCTCATCAAGTATACACACACTATACGAAAGCTAGGCATATACGGTACGTTATCTCCAGCTTGTTATTGATTTCAATATGTGTAGATTTATACGGACTATCTGCAGAACTGTAGCTATAAGTATAAGATGCCCAGTTTACTATTTTGCTATCTGCAGAACTGGGCAAAGGTGGAGGATAGGGGCCAAGTCATTTTTCTCATTTCTCTACCAAATCGGTTGATTCTCGTTCTGAAAATGTTCCACAGTGTTATATGCTTCGATATAGCACCAAAATATTCGATTGTAATTACCGTTTTCACTAATATTTAGTTTTTGGAACCGTGGATACATGCAGAACTGTAGCTATAAAGTATAAGATGCCTAGCTCGAGAATCCTCTAGCTGTAACTGGCCATATGTGACTTTTTATATATGTATAGCCATGTAACAGCTAGAGT
>JAVCKZ010109350.1:0-10399 GCA_034780755.1 Lepetodrilus elevatus | reverse complement strand
ACCTAACGCCGACCGTCGGGAGTCGGCATAACTCGAGTCGTACGACGATTTGGTCGCAAGTGTAGCGCCGGCATAACCGCAGTGTTGCGAAACCTCTCTATCTTTCTGTGTTAATAACGGAAGATTTTCAGAAGAGCATGCTCTATCTTAGGAGTCACTAAATACATTTTAGGATTAGGACTTAGGAGTCACTAAGCTCGTGTCTTCGTGCATGGCACACTATAGAGTATAGCATGCATGTGTCACTGTATATAGCATGCCTTTTAACTTAATCCGCTAATGACGAATGTGCATGTCGCAAGCTATAATGCAAGGTGTACACTATAGTGTAAATATTTTATATACGAATACAAAAAGTCAACATAAATTATCGTCTCCTATTTATTATCCTCGATTGGCATGCGTATTTGTCTCTATACATGTAATCTGTCACACGTGAGACCCACTGTAATTCTTGTAAAAAAATAAAATATACTATTTGTGTATCCGAATAATCGTATAATTGTAAAAGTAGTATATTCCGGGTACTCCAATTACAGAATATATGTATTTAAATACTGTGGTATATACCTGGTACCACAATCGGTACCCCCAATCATAGACTAATTAATGGTAGTTAATGCTCAATTACAATATATTATTAAATCTAATATTAAATAGTATATAACGGGTACCCCAATTATAATATAATTAGTGTTATATATACCGGATACCTCAATAGTAAATACCAAATTATAACTTCTATTTTATAAATAAGCTATGGGCCTACCCTACCGGATACTCCATTTATAGTTAAATTATTGTAAAAGTAGTATACACCTGGGACCCCAACAATCGTCCAATTATTGTTTTAAAACATATACTCCAATTTGCAATTTCTTTCCGGCAAAGAAAACAACAACAAAACAACAACCGTTAGTTAGATCGTCCCTATATTTATTTCCGCCATTTCTCTGCGATCCTTCTGTCAGAGCATGCATACAATGGGCGTTACGAACTTGAATCCCATGTGGTGGTTCTGGAACAACGGGAGTGAATACCCGACAGAGAATGGGTGAGTGTAAAGCCACTTGGGTATACGGGCCTGGTCTGGCGGAGGCGACGGGCGACGTACACATAGTCTCAACAACAAACACCGTAACTATGCACTCCGTTTGGCCCTTCGCTACACGCTCTTATAATACAGAATCTATTCCTGCTTACCTACCAACCGTCACAGCGCTGGGTTATAAGGGACATACTAATTTCGTGGCGTGACTATTAGCTTCCTTTAAAGAGAAATGGTGAGTAGATTTAATAAACACGTTTATTATAATAAATTACGATTTTTTTTAAGCAAGTGAAATGTGAAAGTTTTACGATGTATGAACTATAGAGACGAGTTATTATCAGCTATGGTACTTCTGTTCTAGTGGGCTTAGTATCTGTATGTGTGTGTTATTTTAGTATTGACATGGAGATTTTGTGGGTAGGCTATACCCCGTGTGATATAGTATGGTCGATGGTCAACATGTATGGGTGATATACATATAGGTGAAGGCTGGTTAACCGGGTTGCCTTGTAATATGCAATATTATGCAAACTTGACTCATGATCATTAAAACATCTATTGTTTAAACCGAGTTTAATACATGTGTATAAAGTACATGTTCAAGTATGCCTAGGTATTTCTCTGCGACAACAATTGTGGTCAAGAAGTGGCAATAATTGTATAGATAGCATGTACATTTACTTTGTACTCAGGCAACGTGTGAATGCATTCTTGTTCATCAAGCATTACCATTGCCTATTGATACCTCAGGTTTCGACACCATAAAAAGCAGGACGTGTTGGAAAAATGCCACCCAATCTGTTGCATAACCTATTAAATGCCCAGCCAGTGTTCTTATCACCTGAAGCCACACAGACAGACAATTAATAGTTTGTTAACGTCTCACCTATACTGTATATAAACCCCATACGTTTACATTATGCACTTGTGTCTACCGTGGAGCGTAATAAAACGTAGATATCTATAACCCTCTCTTGTTTTATCAGTCATAAAGATATGTGTAATATCCTTGTTTGTCTTGGTACCTGTTTAAATCATAAGTTAGTCGCATATAAGTGTGAAGCCAATATCTATAAACATAATATTTAACTCCTCTATCTATATTATTTAAATAAAATTTAAATAAAATTGTATACCTGTCCTTATTACAGGTATCAACATTTACCATCACAGACATTATTAAATATAACGATGTACTCATATTACCTATCTATATGCAAATTCAATCTCACAGCACATAGCAACGGTTAACGAAAAAGAGGGTGTGTCTCGCCATGTGTATGATATTAAACATTTGCTCTTATCTATATTATCCATATAGCGTTTCACCAAAATGAGTGGCAGAAACAATTTGCCTTGCGAGTTTTAAATAGAAGATCCCTCCACCAACACCCCCACCCCCACCCCCACATCACCCCTGACTTCACTATCGATCCATATTCATAAAAGAATACTCTTAGTATGTTAGTACCACCAGTATGTTCATTATAATGCCAAGTATAGTATGGTTAGCTATACGGTATAATTCACAATTGTTCATTGACAAACCAGTATGTACGACCCACATGTTACACACATAGTAACACAATGCATGGTTTCAACCATACCACCAAATTGCACCAGTGTGTTAATTAAGCTATATAAATGATTATGTTCACTACCAGCTGACTACTGTATACTAGTACATACAACCAATTTACCTGCCTATACTGTACATGTGTGCATGTATTGAGGAGTATGCTATTTGACGAGTAATCAAGTTCAACTGCACACGTTAATTTGTGGGGTATCATTTTCAACCGAAAAAGCTGTCATTTATATTTCCTAGTTATTTTTCTATCTACAATTTCAATTTCAAAAAATTTGTATTGATACAAATTCAGTAGCACTGAAAATTGAAAAGCAAAATTTAGTAGCCTACAATGTTTCCATTGCCCGTTGAAATGTGACATTACCATCCGTGAATACCGTATACAGTGATATCATGAGAAATTGTGAACATTACATATACATGTATACAATGGTTGTTGAGTTACAATAAAATGCATCATTTAATCTCACTACGCGGTCAGTCCGATATAAAGAATACATTAATCTCAACATTGTCCCTACGTATAGATTGCTAGAATACTAACGTTCACAAGATAAGACCCCATCGACTGTTTTGCGTTTAAAAGACATACAATCACGGTTTGTTGACATATTTCATGGTCAAACGTATCTACATGAAAGAATACATTTGGTTTGTCTACATAAGTATAATTATTGAGCAACAAGTATGCTGGCGATAAAACATGTTTTCTGTCTAGTTATCTCTGTTTCTGTCTAGTTATCTCTGTTTCTGTCTAGTTATCTCTGTTTCGTTTCTGTCTAGTTATCTCTGTTTCTGTCTAGTTATCTCTGTTTCTGTCTATAGTTATCTCTGTTTCTGTCTGTAGTTAGTTCTGTTTCTGCCTATAGTTATCTCTGTTTCTATCTATAGTTATCTATGTTTCTGTCTAGTTATCTATTTTGTCTAGTTAATCTATGTTTCTGTCTAGTTATCTCTGTTTCTGTATATTTATCTATGATTCTGTCTAGTTATCTCTGTTTCTGTATATTTATCTATGATTCTGTCTAGTTATCTCTGTTTCTGTCTAGTTGTCTCTGTTCTCTCTAATTATATCTGGATTTTGTTCTCTCTAATTATCTGTTTTCCCTCTAGTTATCTCTGTTTTTCCTCTAGTTATCTCTGTTTTCCCTCTAACTCTGTCTTTCTCTCAAACTATATCTTCCATCCAGCTATTTATCTCTCTATCAATCTACCATTGACTGATTAATCTAGAGTGCATCGCCTGATTGTCGGAAGTATATATGTCAATTCCAACGGGGCACGCAATCATGAATTACTTATGTATTCTTTCTTCACGCACTATCACGTTGACTTGTCTAATTACGTTGTCTCTACACAACAAAATTGCCTCATATCTGATAGATTGTTTGTGTCTTGGTTGATAGTAAATGACTCGATATATCTCCGGGGAATGGTCGGATCAATGGTAACCTGGTAGGTAGGCAAGCTATACGTCTAAACATGCATGGAATAGCTCAACATATTATATGCGCATTAAAGAACATGATTAAAAGTGAATAGAGATTAAATTGGCTGCACAGCCGACAGCTGCATGCTGGTGATATACGGGAATATCTTTTACATATTTAATTGTGAACAAATTGTTTGAGGGGGTAGGGGGAGAGAGAGAGAGAGGGAGGGAGAGAGAAGAGAGGGAAAGAGAGAGAGGAGAAAGAGAGAGTGAAAGAGAGAGAGGGGAGAGAGTGAGAGAGAGAGGAGTGAGAGAGAGTGAGAGGAGAGAGAGGGGGAGAGAGAGAGGGGAGAGGGAGGGATAGAGAGGGATAGAGTGAGGGAGGTAGAGAGATAGAGGAGAGAGAGGGAGAGAGAGAGGAGGGTAAGGTATGTGTTATATTTACTCATCTGTTTGCATTGCAAAATCACATTAAATATAAGAATCTCAAATATAGGCCTATATCCAGGCAAAGAATCACAGCCGCCGTTCCTAATTTTTATTCGTATAAATGTTGACACTGATTATGGGGGTCCACAGGCTAATACTGTAAGTGGACACGCGCGTATGCTTATACGGTGGTCAGTCTATCCCCCGTACAAACAATAGCCACCCACCCCCCGCCAAGACCACTAGCTTTCATATCACCGTCGTCAATCACATTGTTCACAACAGACAACGCTCTACCGCGAGTTTAATATAATACGTTACCGGAATGCTTCAACGCCCAAAGGCTCCGTCTACACCACTGAAAGCATTATTAAAAACTAACCATTCTTCCGCACAGTGATTTCTTTACACTGCTAGTAGCAGAACTCCTTCGTGTAACATTTACACTTTTAATAGTCTATAATGTTGACAACGAACGTGCGTGGAATTCAATAAGGCTTCTTCGGGTTATATTGCATGTCGGCAAGTGCATGTAGATATACATTCATAAGTTATGTAAGTCTTAGAATCGATAGAATATTAACTGATTATAAAATATATACTGTCTTTGTAGCATTGCTGGTCACACGTGCAATATGTAAAGGTACAAGGCCGTTAATTCATGGCTTTATATGTGTAATTAATATCTTAGGTATGGGTATAAGGCACTAAAAGGGACGTTGTCGCCGCGCTACGTTGTCTGCCGCTCTGAATGGGTGTCCGTGTAAATATATATGTATATATAGTGTACGATAGTTTTACCCAGCAAACCGTATATGTAATTGTAAGCATAAGTAATACATGTTCCTTTGATCCTTAAATTAATTACCGATAATAACGCATGCCAGAATACTATTTAGTTCAACAAGATGTTTTTGTTGATTTTTTTGCGTGGTAGAGAAAACATGCGTGACCACCCAGGATTCTATGTTCAAACATTTGAATGTATTCTGTAAACAAGTACACATGTACATGTAAACAAGATACATGATCAAACGAAGCAGAAGTTTTCGTTTACGTATAGTCCTATAGTTACGCAAACATATTCATGAATGCAGATTACGAAATCAATGTTATATTATCTATGTCACTGACGACTATGTTATATTGGGAATAATTAGAATCATTTAATTATAAGAGAACGAGAGTCTCTGAGGCCGAAGATGGCAACCGTCTATTGAATGTTAATATTGCGAATTCTTAAAACTGGTTGAAAATAAATAATAATTTCCAAATGTGTAATTGTCGCAGGCAGACCAGGAAACCCAACAGGAAGAGAAGAAACCAGAGGAAGAAGCCACCAATGGCCAGGAGGAAGTAAAAGACAAGGAGTCGACTCAGGAAGAGGTAACATCTGCTGAAGCAACACAGGAGGAAACAAAGCAGGACGAACCGGAGAAGGCAGAAGATGGCCAGGAAACAGTAAAAGAGGAAACGGTCACGTCAGAGGAGAAGAAAGAGGAAGATGCATCCGAGGAGAAGGTTGAGGACGCAGGAGCTGCGCCACCGGATGCTGCCGCAGGAGACGAAGCAACGAAAGACGAGGAGAAGAAAGAAGACGTAGCAGAAGCAGAAGCATCTCCGGAAACAGAAGGTCAAGAGGAAACGAAAGAAGAAACAACACAGGAGGAAACGAAAGAAGAAACAACACAGGAGGAAACTAAAGAAGAAACAACTCAAGAGGAAACGAAAGAAGAAACAGCACAAGAGGAAACGAAAGAAGAAACAGTGCAAGAGGAAACGAAAGAAGAAACAACGCAAGAGGAAACGAAAGAAGAAACAGCGCAAGAGGAGGCAAAACAAGAGGAAACAAGCCAAGAAAAAGAACAGGAAGAAATGCTTATTCGAGAGGAGGAAACTGCAGAAGGGGATCCAGAGGTAAAGGAGGAAACACAACAAGAGGAAGTACAACAGGAAGTAGCTAAGGAAGAAGAAGTCGTTCAAGAGGAGGCAACGCAAGAAGAGACAAAGCCGGAGGAAGCTGTCGTGCAGGAGACGGAGGAAGGACAGGAGAAGGCTGCAGAGGAAGAACGAGGAGCACCAGATGAAGGTCAAGGTGACATCACAGTTCAGAATGGCGTTTCAGACACGCATGATGGTGAGTCGCAGATGTTGTTATTTTTTCCTTTTTTTCTTTCTATTTTGTTAATTATTATTTGTTTGAGTTTTACTTGCGCTGTTTCTTTGTGTGTGGGGTTTTTTGGGGTGTTTTTTTGGTGGGGGTGGGGGTGGGGGTGGGGGGTTGTGTGTGGGTTTAGAACCGCTTTCAAGATTCTTTCAAGTGTACCTATATTATGACATGTATCTGGGAAATACGTTATTTACATTGAAACTATACTGTAGTCATCCTCGATTTTCACGAAACATACATACACCACGTAAGTTTTCCGGTATACGGTGTATATTTACAGCGTCCGTGACCTCATGCTG
Source organism: Lepetodrilus elevatus (assembly GCA_034780755.1). Taxonomy (NCBI): domain Eukaryota; kingdom Metazoa; phylum Mollusca; class Gastropoda; order Lepetellida; family Lepetodrilidae; genus Lepetodrilus; species Lepetodrilus elevatus. The sequence goes on along the minus strand of JAVCKZ010109350.1, from coordinate 3,427 downwards.
TCATTATCTTACCCTCATGCTGTCATTATCTTACCCTCATGCTGTCATTATCTTACCCTCATGCTGTCATTATCTTACCGTATGCTCCCGCCACTGCATAGTCCATCAAGATCATTGTAGCAACCAACGTATTGATCTATGTTCGGGTGTATTATCGATTTGTTCTTATGCTTTTGTGTACACTTTGCAACATGCATAATCCACACCCACAGTTGAGTATTCGCTTAAAATGTTCAATGAACAGAGATTATTTAAAAAGTAAATGTACAACATTTTTCTTAAACTTTCAGTCCAAGAAGATACGTTCAAGGCGTACGCAGTAGATGGTAAAGTTGACTTTGATCACTTCAAACGAATCCTTCGAGTTATGGGACAAAACCCTACCTCAGAGGACGCGAAGAGTATGTTCGACTTAGCCAATAAAGATGGTAAGTGATTCTTTGAAATTGAATTACTTGATAATCTTATGTTTTGGACAAGTATATAATAAAGAATTATCGATATTACTCGTCAATACATCGTCATAATAATATATAATTGGCTGTGCGGTCAACTGTAAGGTTCGAATACTATGGGTTGCTTGTACGGTTTAGTATTTGCAATTTGAATTTAAGCCATGTATACATGTATAGCGCTTTACCATTCTGACATCGACTACACTGTACTAGTAAATATGGTATTGGCACCGTTGAATATGGTACAAATAGTGTGTGAGACGGAATCGTTCACCCATAAATGACGACGTATGCAAAGAGTAACATTATATTTACCCTTTGACCTCAATGGATTTGCGTCTCTAGACTGCCTGCGCTGAGCAAGATCCATCCTCGAAACACCGGCCATTATGACTACTACACTACATCTGTGTACCTTTGTTTCGAGGATGAGCAAGATCAAGCAACAGTAGCTCAATTGTGATATTCTACTACTACTACTACTACTACTACTACTACTACTATGACTATGACTATGACTATGACTAGTACTAGTACTAGTACTAGTACTACTACTACTACTACTACTACTACTACTACATCATATGACAAAGACGACAACAGCAACAACAACAAAAATAAATACAAAGTGTAGAAATATATAATTACTTCTCCTGCAGTCCTGACAAAAGGCTACCTTTTCTATATAAAATACAAATAAATCAGGTGTACATGATAAATTGGCATGGTCTTTAAATAACGAGCTGTCATTATGTTTTCTGTCACGTGACAGGCGACGGCCGAATCGACTACGACGAATTCTCCCGAGTGTACAGCGCCAACCAGGTTCCCGTGGAAACACAGCACGAGGAAATCGTGCGCTGCCTGAACACCGTGTTCGGAGAGAAGCAGAAGATCCGGTTGGGCAAAATGAAGGACGTGATGACGAGGATAAGTCTGGACCGCGAGGGGAGCTGCCTCACGAAAGAGGACATCGATGGGCTTATTACAGACCTGGACAAACAGTTGAACAAGAACGGGGACGGGGAAGTTGATAAAATAGGTAAGGAAGGAAACATAGACTCATAGTCCGTGGGGGTTCCTTGCAACCAAGGGCAAAGCATAGCCAAAGACTACATCATTGCCGAGACTGGAATAGCTGTAGTTATGTAGCTATAAAGATACCCCATTATTGCTATGTTGCTCTTTATTATGGGAAACCCCTTTTTGATGCCTAGTACTGCGTCTTCCTCTGTAGCTAAATGGTGCCCATATAATAATAGATAGCAAAATAGTAAACGGGGCATCTGTAAATGGCTACAGAACTGCAGCTAAGGCTGGAAGTGAAGTTGCCTTAGGTCGCCTTGTACATGAGACCTCAGGCTTGCATTTCACGAAAAGGTCTTACTGTAGTCTGGCCCTAAATCATTGTGTACGCCATATTATTTTACTGTACGCAGGAAGTGACGTAGCTTCACTCCAATCTGAGATATAGAATACACCATTGGCAAGGTTGGGAGTAAAATTGCCTTAGGTTGTTATGGATTTCACGAACGGATCGTACCGTAGTCCGGGCCTAAATCATGGCGTACGCCATTCTTTCACTATATATAGCAGGAAATGACGTAAACCTAGATTTATGTCCGGAATTCCGGTACCACCCTTCCGGGAAACTCACACTTCATTAAATTTTGAACAATCGTCGTAGATGGGCAGTGTTCGAAATTACCGCTGGAAACCTACTGGCCCGAATAATAATACAAAATACAAATGTTTACAAAAAACATGAATTTCTACTGGCCCTTAGGATACCTTTAGCATTGGGAGTAATGGCCGGGCCAGCGGGCCAACAGTGATTTCGAACACTGTGATTTCTTATACTAGTACTAAATTGGAGAAAAAAATGTAGCCAACGTTCTCATTCTTTCAGTGTTCTCAAAATATATAGTTGGTTTCTTTGATGTGTATGGGGAAAAGATTCGAAATGTACTATTTGTTTCCCAATTACAAAGAACTAACGAACAATATTCTTTTTTTTTCCCCTCCAGAATTTGCACAACGCCTGGTGTCTTGGAATGGAAAGAATTCGTAGAGTGATGTACACACGACATTGGACATTGTAAAAGTGCTGTCAGTTTCCAAGTGCTTGCAGGCAGTCACGGAGCACCAGAAGATCCATCCTTCGGACAGCAGGACAATACAATGGGACATTATTCCGTCATCTGTGATAACTATAGATTATATGAATCAATGACCATACTTGGGACTACGAATGTGTAGCAGGGTTTCTTAATATACTATGTAGTCTTGTCTTAATATATAACTGAATCTATCCCCACCGAAACGAATAGCGCTAAGGGCGAAAATCGTCAGTATTATAGTACAAGGAAGCTAGTTTTGGTGTGCTCCTTTCTGAAAGAAGACGTGTGTTCTCTTCCATCTTTCAGTACAGGATTCCTTGTTCACCACTATCCCATTCTCAACTTTCATTCATCTCGTGTGTAAATTCTTCGTGGCGTACACTCACGTGGCGCCTCGTGTACGTCACTTCCGGTTCCAGAGAACCAACGCTCCTGTCATGTTCTTTATTTGGCCAGTGCTCTTGAGGGGGAAAAGCCCTTTTCATACCATACTACCACATCGCATATATCTCTCGCATGCGATTACCAACCAACTTGTGCATACGATTCCCCAACCAACTTGCAAGAAGAGCAACTACCGTTCATCTCCACGACCAGAATCAACTGCGCACCGAAGACAGTCAATTATTCTTTAAAATGTCTCTAAGTATTTATGTTATCCATATTGTGTCTGTACGTCCATCATTGTTTTATCAGGTATATGCAATACTGTATTCAATGTCTACATGAGACCTGTGTAATAGTGTGTCAACAGCTGATCAATTAACCTACGCACGGTACAAACGCATCATGCCATACAAGGTACAAACGCATCATGCCATGCAAGGTACAAACGCATCATGCCATACAAGG
>JAVCKZ010109349.1:0-23377 GCA_034780755.1 Lepetodrilus elevatus | reverse complement strand
GAGAGAGAGAGAGAGAGAGAGAGAGAGAGAGAGAGAGAGAGAGAGAGAGAGAGAGAGAGAGAGAGATATATATATATTATATAACCCGAAACAGTAAAAACATTGAGATTATAGTATATAATATAATCAAAAGAGAGAGAATTGCAATGTACGACAATTTCAGCTTGCATATAATACACACTCACACTTGTACATGTCTGTGCATTTTGTGTTGCTTTTGGTGCTTTTTACATTTGTTATACCCGTCCAAGGTCAACCTTCGATCATCGATACGGACACCACACAACTCTGACAACGCGGTCGTTGACGCCAGTGCTATTTGCATGGAAGGATTAACAGTTAGAACTACATAGTGCTGTATTATTGTGATTAATACTTTCTGAACGTATGCATCATGATTAATTAATATACACTATGTTATAATAGTAAATTATTGATTCACGTGTTCTTTAGTTCGCATAGTCTACAGTCAATGTGTCAGTAAAAGTATGTCTATGTGATTAAATTCATTAACAAATGTGCTGCTGTCTCTTCTACTATGTTTGAAATAGGAACTGCGTACGTACGAAGTATAATGTATCCCGTCAAATACGACAAAACATCATAATTATAGGCTACTCTGTTATGGTGTTTCTATTTATTGAAAGTGGATAAAAACTACAATAATAAACAAAAAAATCAGATATGTTTGTACGTGTCGTAAAAGAAAGTAATTCATTATACATATTCCAATTAGTTAATGATAACCTCGATTTTGCGTATATTGACTATTTTTCTTACTTATGTACTAGAACGACCTTTGCCTTATCACGGCGGTTTACCTGCGTTCCATTAACCCTTCATTAACCCTTCATTAACCCTTCATTACCACAGTGTAACATCAGACATCCCCTGGAAGGCTTCACCTCCTGTTGGTCCAGACGACGTCGTCTCCTTGCAACATCTTTTGTCCCGGCGTTTTGTTCATTTACTCTAGAAATTAATCGCACGCGGATTGTCGATCGATACGACACTGGACATCTCATAATTGTGCCATTTTCTCTCATTCCAGTGCCACCTAAAATTCCTGCAGAGAGAGAAGAGCGAGATGGAAGAGATGGTGTCCTCGGTGGTCGGATTGTAGAAGACGCAACAATTGATATATTTATACCAGAGAAAAAATAAAGGCACCCGTTCCAATACAAGACCGTATGTTCTCGAAGGGAATGTAAATGTTTGCATACTGGACGAACGATGACATAAATCTGGCAGCTCATCATCCGCCGACAAATCCAAAGGTTCGCGACGACCCTCGCCGCTGAAGCTCGCTCAGATGACAACGGGAACTGTCGCCATGTGCAAACGAGATTTGCTTTTGATAAGGTCACGTGACTATTGCCATGGGAAGCATCTGAGCATGCGAAATGAATGACAGTCCAGCGGTAAAATGGAAGTAGAACTAACTACCTTCACCGTGCGGCCGTGATTTAACCACTTTATCGGCGGTGAAAACTTTTAGCCGAGAAAGAAATCTTCTACCGAGTGTAATTTTGATATGGAGTTTATCCGCATGTGTTCAGGTGCCACCGTACAGAGAGCGTGAGGGAAATCGCACGCGTAGCAGTGTATTGATTCTCCGGTTTGAGTTTGGAGGCAATATTCCATTGAGTAGAAGCGTTGGTTCGCCGGAGTAAGTCGTCAGCTGGCCGTTACGTTTGCCTATTCTGTTATCTTCTCTAAAAACCCAGGTAGGCTGTACGCTCTTCGTATCTTACCGGAGCTCATATTGGCAAAGCCATGTGGCCTACAGTGCGCGGGTTAGCCAATTCCATAGACTCGGAGCTCTGAGATTTTAGTCTTTGAGTATACTATGGGGCTAGGCAGACATATAGATCTAGCGTTTGCGGCCTACCTTGGCTCTGTCGGGTTGTATAACTCGCTTCTCAGTCATTGTACAGTGTGAGAAAGAAAAGAGAAAAAGATAGTGATAGAAAGGAAAAAAAGGGAAAAGTAAATGAGCAAGAGTTGGTTTTGTAATCCTTACAAGTGGATGGAAAATTGTGGATAATGTTCTAAAGACAGGCTGTACCTCAAGTATGGCTGAGGAATCCAGCGGAATTCAACTCACGCTCAGCGTCGCGGAGAGAAAGACGGAGGAAAGTGAAAGAGAGGAGGAAGAGGAAAGTGAAGGAAAGAAGATTAAAGATGTGGAAGCACAAAACATTTCCGACGGCGAAGGTGATTTGGATGAAGAGGAATTACCGTTCCCAGGATTTGTGCCCAAGTCGTTTATGTTCCTCAAACAAACGAACCTGGTCCGATTCGTGGCGCTTAGGATCATCACTAATCCATATCCTTTCTTAACGGAATCATTGTCTTATCTTTCCAATTAGGATTCGCCATATAATAATCATTTATTTTTCTCTAATATGGATATTTTATTCCAGCGATATTTTTTGTTCTCTCTGTTTTCTCCATTGGATCCGTGTTCTAACAGAAAGGTAAGTCATTCATTGCAATACGTGTACATACACGTGCATTGGTGTTTAGGATGTGTTAAGACCCATTGGGCATGTCGTCTTGTCTCAGGTATTACTGCATTATTGATTAGGATACCCGTCTCGGTGTAAGGAGATGCATTGCTGGGTTTTCTGGAGATAACTATGCAAACATGCATGGTTCATGTCGGGACCTGTCAGTCAGTAGGCTATGCTTGTCAATTTCGGTTTGTCGATTCCCATGGGTATTATACACGGAAATAATGGTATTCTTGTGTAAATTTACAAAGCATTTGCATTTAAAATGTGTTTTTAAGTTTCAGTAAATATCAGATAACAATTTATTATTTAATTCAAACAAACTTTCAGCATAAGTAGTGTACGTTTTTTATGCAAAACCACGTGACATGACACATCACGATTTTTAATTATGAAAATTCTGTTATAATTGCTATGAACATATTTTGTTTCCAATAACGTTCCATGGATATATTATTGGACGTATTAATAAGTAAAATCAAACAAAGCACAATTGCATATGGTGTCCATATAAATGAAATATTAGATTTAGTATATCTACGTTTATAAGCATATCAAGTTTCATTCCTATACGCCTATCCTATACAGCTGTTAATCTCTATGTACATATCACATACAAGTATTGAAAATGTACATGTGTTTACGTCAGTAACAGACCAAACAAGCAAAACCTGTCGCCGGGGTCGTGGGTAAAAATACGTAATGATTTTGTTTTGCTTGACTAGTCAACATTGAAGTGTGTGTATGGAAAGACAACGATAAAACGAGGCCATTTATTCATTATTGACGGCAGATGATGTGTTTAGGGTGTTGTTGGTAGAGATAATCATTGTGGTCTGCAATGAAGAAACGTCCTGGAACGCTTTCCATTTAAAATTTATGTTAATAATTTAATTACTTAGAGGTACAATGTACTTATATTGTATACTTACAATGACAATTTAGCCACCAATACTAAAGGATTGAAGTTGAAGTTGTGCATTAATGATTATCTTTCTTCATGCATTGCTTTAGGTAATAAAACTATGATGATTAACATACCATATTTCCATAATATTTGGTTATACAATGTTTCTTGTGCAACACCACAAATGAGAATTGTATCTCCTTTTGTAATTCCCAGCTTCAAAATGGCATACTGTAGTGTCATGACAATATTTTACATGTAAAAATAATTATGTAATAATGTTTGTGTTATTAAAAGATTGAAACGGATGTAAACGTGAAATTAGGTGTATCATATTGGTTATCTATATCCTCCAGCTCACACTTCTATGTAATACACTGATAAGTAACATTTAATATACAAACATATTTTTTATTATTATTAAATACCTCCGTCAGACATTTAACTAATTAGTAGCTATATTGAAATAGACTATAGCAGAATGTTATGAAGATAAGTATGTATATCAACAGCAAAATAGATTAATATACAATGTACATGTATATCATATATCTAGGCACTTAATCATTAAATAGTTCAGATTGTAATGACTATTGAACAGTATCTTTACTTTCATGAGTCTCCCAGTAAACACAATCTGGGAGTGCTTGCAAATGTAATAAAATCAGGCCTTTGAACATTGAAAAACAATTAGAATTAATAGCTTATTGCATAGAATCTAGTTTAATGATAATAGCTTGTAAACATTAAAAATAATGGTTAAATACTAATATGATATTAAACCTTGTTAGATTTGTAATAATAGTACAAGAGTAATATTATAATAATAATAATAATAATAATAATAATAATAATAATAATAATAATAAATTATTAATAATAATAATAATAATAATAAATAATAATAATAATAATAATAATAATAACAACAATAACAATACTAGTACAGTAGTAGTAGTAGTAGTAATAATAATAATAATAATAATAGTGAAGATTTGTATCATTCAATAAAAACATATCCTATGAATCATAATACAAAACTATAAAGTTTGTAATAATAATACAATAATATCAAACTTGTAAAATTGTAATCAATGTATCACATCCAAAATATGTGCTGCATTATAAGCTTCTATACTATAGTATATTTTGTTCTAGTTCTATAGAAAGATGAAAATAGCACTAAAATACATGTTTTTACCGAATATGTCTATCATTCAACATCACTGAAATACATGTTTTTACCAAAAATGCCTATAATTCAACTTGTAAAAATGCTACCAGGAAATGGCAACCCCAGTAATACACACCATCATCTGTCACAGGCATTTTGGGATGGGATGAGATATATTGCATAATGGTGTCTAGATAGTGTGTAGCTTGGTGACGGAGGAAATGATTCATTGGAAATATATCATATAATAAGTGAATAAGGCTATGAACTTGACATGTATGTATTTTGTTTATAATGCTACTGCCAGTACTGGCTCAAAAGGGTGTTCTTTTCTTTTAGGCTTAGATATCTGATATCCACGTTTTGTTCTTACATTGCAGTTATATCCTAGGTGCATCCTGCTAAAGGAATGTAACATCTGGTTGTAATGTGATAATATAAGGAAAATGAGTCATTGATTTTTTTTCTCTCCAGTGTCTCATACTCCATGTAAATTTTCCATATTGATTCTACACAATACTAAAAACATACAGTTTTCATCAATATTGATACTAAAAGGTGCAATATATTTGTATCGGTTTTCCATTAAAGTAAACATTAATGTAAATTTAATGTAAAAACATAGGCCATAGATAATTGGGAAGAGACACATATCCCATCTGAATTCAGATGGGCCCAATTGAGATGGCCCCATTTATTTATATTGCATTTATTTATATTCATTGTAAAATATAAATGACTTTTTGGGACAAGAAAGATCGAACAATTAAATTTAATATTGAAATTTTAAAATGTTTTAAAGGCCATGCCATTATTTTCCAGATGAAAAATCTTATTTCCGTTTTTATTAAAGCTATTGTATTTTCATTTATATTTTTATTTGACTTAGATCTATGGAATGAAATTCTGTTCAAGTTTTAACCAGAACTTATGACAAAATTGACTACCAAATTTCAACTGATTTCCGTTCTTCTTTAAACAGTGTTTTACCATTCCTCTAAGAACTGGAAGGAATGGAAGGTAAATGAATTAATCTTATAATAAGAAATATGTGCAGATTTAATTATCGGGGTTTCCCCCTGGCCACAGTTTGACTGGAGGGGAGTGCCCGGTGTTACAGTCTCTCTACAAGCGGTTCCTGCGAGTGCTAGCAGACAGCTGGGAATGGTCAGGCACTGCCAGGAATGCAGGAATCTCTGAGAGAGATGGGTGGAAGTCTTGGAGAAAAGGGGGGAGAAAGGAAGGGCAGTGGAGGGGGAAGAAAGTAAGGGATGTTGGATGTTGGATGTTTTAATAGTGCATTACTGCAAGTTATTTTGGGTGGAGATATGAATAAGATAGCTAACATGAGATAAGCTTGGCAAGTCATTCTTTTGGACAGAGGTTGAGAGATTGCATACTTGAGATAGTTTATGATTGATATCAACTGGATAGGGCATTGATATACATACCTTAGTAACTGAATACAGTAGTTTATCATTGGTGTACACATTAGGTGAATAGTTCATGATTGAAAATGAATTAGTGCATTACGTCGCAGCAGGAATATTTCACCTATCCGTAACTCATGATCGAGATACACAGTAACCAGTAACTGCATTATAGTCATAAATGACTGACTGAAAAGTTCATGTTTGATATAAACAGTAGCTGAACAGTTTTTTAATCATTGATATAGGTGTACATGTACACTAGCTGAATACAAATAGTTCATGATTGATATACCATCAGTTTTAATTATTCATTAATTATTGTTACATGCTGAATATCTAATTTTTAAGAAACACTGAATAGTTCAAGATTGATATAAAATGACAATTTACTGACATATTAAAAAAGAGAGAGAGATTTTTATCAATATACAATGATGAATAGTTCATGATTGATACATTAGTATACAATGAATTGCTATACGGTAGTTCAAATCGTTCATTATTGATATCAAATGACAATTTACTACATGTACATGGAACTCAATGAGTGGCAGATGTATATTTTATGAATATTTAATTATGTAATATATTATGTATACATTGGGTGAGACTTAAATAAACAATTTCTCTCTTTCTCTCTGTACTAGCTGACATGCTTTGAAAGTTGAATCGTTGATATACAATTAATAATTAATGATTGAGTATACAATTTAAAATAGTTAATGATTGGTATAAAGTAACAGCTTACTAAATGACCGACATACGAATACATTGAACAGTTCATGCTTGATATTATTCAACGAACATTTCGTGTTACAACCCAGTCCTATAGGTAATTGTATGACATGGATATTATTTCCCTACAGAAAGGAAAACAAACAGAATACGTTTCAGGTGACTTTGTTTCTCCTGTTATGAGACACCTCTCTCCATGTTTCCCAGCAAACTGACACAAAACCGAAATCCTCGCGAGACGTCAGCTCGTCAAATAATCTATATACACTTGCGTAAAGTAAATAAAACTGTTGCCTATTGTCCGCTCTCTGATGCGTATTGTCCTGCGGAATCTCCAGGGAACGGCTAATAAAACCCGGAGTGCGAAGAGGACTTTAGTCACATTTTTAAAGCTCGTTTGCTTCCAATACCATGAGAATTGGCATCGGTACAAGAATTACTGCAACCTCTGTGACAGTTGATTGTCAGATGTCAATAATGATTTGCTTGAAATGTATCGCTTTGGGATGAAATTGACCTGATATAAACAAGCATGTAATGAACGACCCCGAGGCAGGATTTCAATGTACAGTATATGCAAGCTGGGTGATATGTACGAGTGCATGTATTTAAATGTATCAGGGGGTCTATGAGCTTCCTTCCTGCCTTGCTCTCGCTGCAGTAGCATCTCTGCACAGACGGCAGTGATAGTGAACGGCTGTACCGGGCTGGGCCTACTGTAAAATCTGTGAATGAAATCTTACGTTTCTCCACTCCCAGTTGCTAATGCTGAAAGATACTTTTCTCAGGGCACCTGTGCCAGATTCATAGCAACCAATGTCTTTTATTTATTGGCGGTTTCCATTCATGGGTATACCAGATTTGTGTATTAAGAAAAAAAAGTATAAATAGTCTTTATGGTTTAAACATATTGTGGTAATATTACAAAAGGAAGACAGTCCAGATCAGGTTGTGTTACTGACAATGTCTTCATTGTTAACAAGGTGTTGCAAGGTTTACAGGTTAACAATGATCAATGTTACATCATAATGATAGCTGTTTATGCTGGAAGAGGTATCACATAAGTAAAACACATCAGAAGGTGGTTAAGCCATCATAAGGTGTAGACCTGAATGGGCAGCATAGAGCTTAGGGTAAAAGCCAAACAGGGCAACACATGTAGAGTAGACCAGAAGGAAAATAACACACAGGGATCAGAAGGTGGTTAAGCCATCATGAGGTGTAGACCAGGAACCGTAGACCAGAATGGGCAGTACATAAAGCCTACGGTAAAAGCAAAACAGGGCATCACATGGAGCATAAGGATATAACAAACAGGCAGCATGCCGCAGCATATCAGAAGATGTAGACCACAGAAGGTAACATACAGGATGTGTCCAAAAAGGATAGCACACTATATTATGTAGATTAGAAGATTGCAGAATGGGATATCATAGTGTAGACCAGAGGGGCCAACACATTCTATATTCTAGACCAAACAGGGTAAAATATGGGATGTAGACCAGAAGGGGTAACACATTACTGTGTAAAGGTGATTACATTTCGCAGGGTGTAGACCAGACAGTGGTAACATTTCGTAGGGTGTAGACCAGAGGATGGTAACATTACATGGCATGCATACAAGACATACACAATCCTTTTTGCATTGTGATTTGAATGCAAATCTCCTAGAAATATAAAAGTGTACTCAAATTATCTCAAAAGAGGTAACACTTTACAGAAGGTAGACTAGACCCTGAGGTTACAAAAAAAAATGTGCATTGTGATTTGAATGCAAAACTCCTAGGAATATAAAAGTGTACTCAAAATGTCTCAAAAGCGGTAACACTTTACAGAAGGTAGACTAGACCCTGAGGGTACAAAAAAAAATGTGCATTGCGATTTGAATGCAAAACTCTTAGGAATATAAAAGTGTACTCAAAATATCTCAGAAGAGGTAACACTTTGCAGAATGTAGAACAGACCCTGAGGTTACAAAAAACCTCTTTGCACTGTGATCATGGTGATTTGAACTTGCAATTCTCGAGGAGCATAAAAGTTTACATAAGAAAGTTCCATAACCTCAGAAGAGTATGAAATCGTACTCAAAAACCTTTCATAACCTCCGGAGCCAGACCAGGGCTGCGTTCAAAGACACAAGCGCTTACAAGCGGTTTACCAAACTAGCCACTGTCTCAAGACTCATATGAACCATACATGGGACAGGAAACCAGTTTAGTTAAGCGGATTACTCAGCGCTTGTGTCTTTGAACGCAGCCCAGGTGATGAATTACAGATTGGCCGCCATGGAATCAAGGGGTTCTGAGTGCAAGTTCCAGACATTGCAGGTTATGGACATCTCAATCAATGGTGACATAATGTTAAATACCTGCCGCAGGTCAGATGTTTGAGAAGAATGTGAAGAAGTATGGAATTAAATCATTCTGGTAGCAGCCATAACTTCTTGATTGCCGCTATCTTGTTATCTGGTTATTCTGATTGACAGGTCATTCAGAGGTCATTTAGAGGTCATTTAGACCTTTGGTATTGTGAGAAGGGTCGGTGGTGTGGGGGCATCATGGCCATAGGTGAATGGTTCAGAATTTTCAGTAGTATATGCTATACTCTTGAAATGGTGGTTCCTGGAAATTCTTGTGTTGTAATAACAAGTCATAATAGGTCCCATTATAGGTATGTCCAGATTTCCTGGTCAGTCTGTGGAATTATCGCCTCTCTTTCAATAGCAGCAATTAGGGTACTGTGTTGTTCCAGTAAAGTAGGTAAATATGGCATGGGTAAAAAGGTCACCATACCTTTGGTAGCCATGACAACATATTGATATGGGATGGTTATTGTTCATCTTCACATATAACATTCAGGACGCACTACATTTCACTATACATGTACTACACCAAGGTACTTTTCTATAAAGTACCGTAGTGGCTGGCTGAACGATTTCGCAACTAAATGGTTTGCACATGCAGTTCTCTTCAAAACACTAGAGTTAAATGATGACACTAAAGTCATATGGTGACACTAAAGCCACATGGTGATGCTAAAGCCACATGGTGAAACTAAAGCCACATGGTGAAACTAAAGCCACATGGCAACACTAAAGTCATATGGCAACACTACAGTCACATGACAACACTATAGTCACATGGCGACACTAAAGGAAAATGGTGACACTAAAGTCACATGTCGACACTGCCAAAGTTGTTAACATCGCGTCATGTCCAATTTATTTGTTAATGACAGACCTCTGACCTTGACTCAGATAACGCTGGTGTCAAGCATGGGTCATGAAATCATTATTCTGCATCCTGTTAATAACACTGCCAACTTATTCATTCCTCATTCCATCACCAATATTAATGAGCTAGTGTCGTAATTATCTCATCAGTTTCGTGGCAGCAGTTTGCCAATGACTCAATATGTTCATGAGCAATTTGATATTTCAAATATTGACTAGCTGCATTGTTATTGCTTCTGTTTGCAATGTCATATAAATCTGCCACAAAAATGAAGAAATTATTGACGGCAGTTTCTAATTAACTTTGAAATATTTCAAAAGACTGTAGTAAAACATTTGGATTATCATGATATGCCACTATAATACATGTTAATAACATTTTTCCCAGAGCCTATAAATAATAAGTGTATTCATTATTCTCTCAAAATTATATTCACATCTTTCTGACTTTGTATATAATAAAATGTGAGATTTTTCTATTCTTTCTTTCATCATCCACAATGTAATCCTGCGCGAAGATTGCTGATTTCGCTGTTGACAACATTATTGATGGATCCATGTTTTTTCCATAGTTCAGGATTTACCCCTGCGGTCTCTAAGTAGTCTCCGTCGCCTGGAGTTATCCAATGACGTCATTGGCGCTGCGTTACAGTCTCGCAGAAAAATCTGCCGTGGCAGTGACTGTTCGCCACGGCCCCAATTCTGAATCCACCTGAAAAGGTAGATCTGTTTTATTGATTGACAGACCAGATCTCGTTGCAATAGATGAACACGTCCGCGATCCAGGCACCGAGAAAAACCCATGTGTCGTCATCGGATAAATAAAACCATGGCAGAAAAAACATGAAGCACTGCATCTCTAAACCTTCTCTGTGCTTGATTAAACACACTGACTGCACTTCAGGGCATCTCCAGTTGCCAGTAACATAGAAGTGTTAACCTTCTTTCGGGTAATGACAACTCAAGATGCCTTTAATTAAATAATATAGGTGTCAGGCCTCACAATATGCTTGGTTAATGTTGATTTGTGCATTAGCGCCATTGCAGAGGGGTTTTTTAATTGCTATTTTTTAATTAAAGGGATTTCATGATTGCATAATCGTGCATTTCTTGGTTTATGGATTATGGATTTTTGCTTAACAAGTGATGGTGTTAAATGGAAATTAATTAACTTGGATGCAATAATAGGTATTTGTGTATACTAGATCAACTCAATGTCAAGGATCAACTCAATGTCAAGGATACATTTAATGATGTTAATGTCATCTCAGGCTCAATGTCCATGATCATTTCAATGCCCAAGAACAACTCAATGCCCAACCAAGAACAACCCAATGCCCTACAACTCAATGCCAAACCAAGAACAACAGAATGCCCTACAACTCAATGTCCAACCAAGAACAACCCAATGCCCTACAACTCAATGCCAAACCAAGAACAACCCAATGCCCAACAACTCAATGCTGATGGACAATGTACAATGATCAAATCAGTAGATACAGTTATTAATTCAATGTTACACAATCAAATCAATATCAAAGGTCAAATAGATTTGCATCTATGATGTCCTACAAACTATGCCTATATGACCAGTGAACTTTTGCCATGGATTTGCCATACATGATGTCCCACAAGCTATACCTAGTGAACTTTTGCCATAGATTTGCCATGCATGATGTCCTACAAACTATACCAAGTGAACGTTTGCCATAGATTTGCCATACATGATGTCCTACAAGCTATACCTAGTGAGCATTTGCCATAGATTTGCCATACATGATGTCCTACAAGCTATACCTAGTGAACTTTTGCCATAGATTTGCCATACATGATGGTGTACAAACTGCTAGTACTAGTATAGTGCTTTTGCCATAGATTTGACATAACGTTTACCTATTTTCATTCTTGTCCCAGCCTATGATTAGCAATGAAAGTGACAACTTTGTCAAATATTCATGTAACAATTGCTGGCAGTTAGAAATTACAAGGAAAGAAAGTCAAAAGCCTGGTCTTCATAGCTTAGTACCAATGTGGAAATATCCTGAACTTGGAAATTACGGTATATTTGAAACCCAATTTCTGCTACAACACCCAGTAACCTTATGAGAATACATGTTTTATGAATGCATTCAATATTGTAATGTTAACTTATTGAAGTTCTCACATGTCTTCTACTAATCATTATTTGTGTTATATTCATGAGATAATATTCAGCTGTATAATAGAAAATAATGGGTTGGTTTTTTTTAACATTGCACAATGTGAATGATACAATGTTTGGGAGATATATTAACATGATTACTCATTATAATTTGTTTGGTCCATGAAAATACAGCCGGTTTTTTTTCTCCAACTATGGTAGTATGTTGAATTGTGGGAGGTATTGTCTATCTAAAAGTGTTTGTAACTGATAAATTTGCATTGTAACTTAATACATATCTGTCAATGCTATATTGGAATAGATTTCAGGATCGGTGATATTTTCTATGTTTTTTTAATCCATCAAATGATTTTATCAATCAAATTTTGTTTATCACTAGATGAAAGATAAAACCAGGAAGTAGCCGTAAATTATTTATTTGCCTAGGTAGTCAATCCTAGATGATTACGGTATTTGTAAAAATAAATGTTGTTTAAATCAATTAGAATAGAATATTAATGTCATCAGTCAACGTATTTTTAGCAAATTAAATCTATAATCTATTACTGTATTGATATTGATTGAAAAAGATCCATGGCTATTAAAAGTTGAAAATCTAATCAATATAAAATTAGTTGAAATGGATTACATCCAACGTCAATGTCTTGTCTCATTAATTTCAAGATAATACTAATGTTTTCTTGGGAGTTGATGAAGCATATTATATGGGCATCATCGTTATGCAATGTATTAAGAAATGTAATGCCGCACAAGCTTGTGTCTAATACATTACGCAATAACGATCGTGATTGATTACTTCATCTTATATTTGTTTTCTACCGTGCTTGAAATGCCATTATCTACTCCAATAAAAAAAAAGCTGCACTATATGAATATGAACAAAGGGATAATGCCTCAAAATGTTTAATATTTTTGGAAATTACAATTTTGAGTACAAACAAAAGGATAATTCCTCAAAAATGTTTAATATTTTTTCTAAATTCTTAAATACGATATGGATTATGCCATAAAATATGTGTCCTATGTTTACCAAATTTTAAATCCTTGAATAAAATGTGCTTTAGTCCATCAAATCATTTAGCCTTAATGCTAAAGACAATATATAAATATTCATGACCACAGAATAGGAAAAAGCCAGTGAACCTGGTTTCAAAGAAATCAGAATAGATTCCTGGCAATTGTTGAACGGTTGATCAGCGGAGGGATAGAAGTCCTGTATGAATGGGTAAAGAAACCGCTGACCCATGCCTTGGTTTATCTGGGCTGTTGACATTTCCGCTATGGTAGTGTCACTACACATCATTGTGGCAGACATAAAGCAAGCAATAATCTTGATTCTTCATATGTTAAATGACTGGTTCCTGTGGTGGCCACAAAGTCAGGTTTTCAAGATGGCCGACATGAAAATGGCGGAGATCGGGGTATTAGGGCCGTCAGTTGTTGAAGATGAAACTGAGCAATGTTCAAAAACTCTGAATGGAAGCTGATGGATATTTATCAAAGAAAGTAGGGATTAGTGAATCAATAAAATGCTATCCATTCTAAATACAGTCAATATGATACTGGTGCCTATCCTATTCCATACCAATGTCCATAACAATATCCATACCCATATCTGTATCCAAATATATATACCGGTACTAGTATTAATTTTTTATTATTTTTTTATCATTATCAAATGTCATTATATCATGACCAGTCCATATCTACATTAAATATTTATGTCTATATCTAAATTAAATATCCATGTTCATATCTATATTATATATCCATGTCCATATCTATATCAAATATGTATGTTCATATCCTCATATCAAATGTCCATGTCAACATGCACATTCTTATCAATGTCCATATCCAAATCGGTTAATCAAATACATGTATATCCATATCCATAATCAATAGTAATGACCACATTCTTATAAATTTCCATGTCCAAATCCATTATTCATGTCCATATCCATGGTCAACAATTTCACCCAATAATAATTCCAAGCCAAAATGCAGAATGCCATGTATTTCATAACTATCATAATTTCTAGGTGCATTAAGTGGCACTACAACAGACCCATTGACAATGTGTGTAAAAATTAGATTACGAATCTGAATAAACCAAATTATGCCGGATTATTTTCGCCCAATATTCATCAATTTGCTTACACAACTCTGATCATTGGAATGATATCTGTCTCTGTAATTGAGTTTGTCAATGATTGTAATATCTCTGTTATCGCCAATCTCACGTAGTCAAGTCGTGTATGTGGGCCCAGACAGCAGTCTGGGGTAAAACTGTACGACCCAGTATTGATGTCAGATAGTCGTGGAGTGTATCAATATCTCACCCAATCGGACAATATAATATCATCAGACAACCAGACCTGCATAATGTCCAAAGGAAGCAAATAGAAACATACATGGTAGAAGGGGCAGGTTGTAGCGCATTGGTAGAACGTTTGGACCAAAGGGTTCAAATCCCGTCCCAGGAGCCCGGTATCAATGGTTACGGAAGTTATCTTTCTGAAACGATATTGATAAGATGCACTGACTGTAGCATGGCAATGCAGTTATCATCCTTGGTCTGTCAGTACCAGCCAGTGCTTGCAGGTTTACTGCAATGTTCAGCGCTATGGATGTTGCAGGTTTCCTCCTGCCCTAAACTGAAAAGTTGTGATTTTAGTGTAACCGTAAGAGTATTGAAAGCAGCTCTAAACCCAAATTTAAAAAATATATATTTTAATTAAAATATTGTAGAATGTGATCGTATTGTCGTGGACAATGTGTGCACATGGTCAATCATTTCATCAAGGTAGTTATGAACTCTCTCAGACACAAAGGAGGGAGACAATTGGATCCAAAGGTGGACATTATCAAAAGAGGGATCAAGATCCTGAGCAGGGATTTGATTCAACTCCGAAATGGGATGAATCCGGGTTTAATTGGAAAACAGAGGATGTAGAGGCAATTGAGTAGTGAAAACAGTCCGTTCCGAAGTGTTCTGGGACTCAGGAACAGAACCATTGGTCTTGTCATTTTGTGGCAATACTCCAGCACCAGATGTGATTATAAGCGCCATCGGATCATACTTATCCTTGATCGGGGACATTATTCGAGAGACACTGGCCCTGGTTGTTAATCACATCATCAATTAAATGTTGAAGGTGCAAGTCTAGGAAAATGTCAATAAAATAATGCAACTCTCAGAGGTATTTTCAGACTGAGTTTGACGTCACGTTACCACTTCAAGAAATTTCATTCAATCGATTGGTCAAGACGTAACATGTACTAGGCCATATATAGCATCCGAGAACTGATTTCCCAGCTTACACCTGTCTCACTTAAGATTTATCCCATCAGGAAATACACCCACGACTTTAACCTTTATTCCAAAGGCAACCAGAGATGCCATAGAGCAGCTATTGTTCGTAATTCGGCAGGGTTAATATCAAAAGATATAAATATCCCCCTCATATGCCACAATTTGTTGAAAGGTGTGTTAGTCATGATAGAGCCAGTTAGAGCTCTTATCATATTCCCAGGCAAATATAGTTCTGCTGCAAAACTTTACTACAGCTGTTTTTAACTCACAAATTATCTATACGATAAGTTCCTGACATAAACCCAAGAGAAATATTCTCCATCTAAAAGCCCAAGCTTAATTCCTGACATTCATAAAGATTGTTGATGGAATTTCACCTCTTTTCGTGGAAAATTTATGAATGTGTTAATGGAATTATATCTTCAGAATTATTTTGAGAAGTGGTTGATGGTGTATAAAGTATAATGATTTTGATGAAGAATAATATATCATAATTAATCCTATGTTTTTTTTAAATATATCCATGGTACTATTACAGTGGAATTTCTAGGCATAATCTATGTTTTATTGAGTAAACCGTTTAGCTCATTAGATTTTTAGGATACTGTTTAGGTCAAGTGAGTATACTGTTTAGGGCAAGTGTTTAGGTCAAGTGAGTATAATATTTAGGTCAAGTGAGTATAAATTAATGTTTAGGTCAAGTGAGTATACTGTGTGATCAAGTACCGTATACCGTATATACTCGTGGATAGGTCGAGGTTTAGGTACTCAGAAATAAAGATTGAAGAAGGGGGTCGACTAATACAAGGTCAAGGTCATGAAGTCGGACTTATTGTCATGCTATTTTAGCGACGAGTTGACGAGTAGTAAATACCACTAGGATAGGAAGGTGCCTTGAACGCTATTTACAAGTCGGAAGCTCGTATTTACGGTAAATACGAGCACTGCCAAACGCAGCATAATATATAATGGTAATACAGCTGCCTCCAATTCATTCTTTGGCCCAGGAAGTAGATACACATTAGCCATTGTGCGAGACTGAGATCGGAATTATTTTTTTTCTCAAAAGATGACAACGTGTATTAGTCGACCCCCTTCTTCAATCTTTATTTCTGAGTACCTAAACCTCGACCTATCCACGAGTATATACAGTATACGTTTTAGGTCAAGTAATTATATTATGCCATGATTAGGTCAGTGATTATGCTTTTTAGGTTAAGAGATTATTCTGTTTAGGTTTCAAATAAATATGTATAGGGTTTACATCAAATAAGAGTCAGTTATTATGATGTTATAACTTCACTGCAGGGAATCTTTCACCCATTTACGACAAAAATCAAGTGAGAAAGATCACAATGAGCAAAGCAAAGATAATTGAATACAATTTTAGTTTAGCTAAAACATATTTTATTCATTTCACTTCAAATACTTGAATGCATTTTCTAAATTGAAGTGACCACTCCAAAGGGAGCACGGTGCCCCAAAATGCATAACAACAGATCTTCTCTTGGCGTGACTGTTAAACCAAGCCATCAACTTCAAAGAAGACCAGTAATTGAGATAGATTGACAGGGGAGGTATATTTCAATGTCTAAAGTGACACCAATTTGAGACCTGCACAAGCAAATCATTAAAATCTAATCGTATCTCGTCAACGCTGCGCTCCATCAACGTTATTCCTTGGCAGGTTTTTCAAGCAATTCTACAAACCTGTACTCATGAGAATACAGGAATGGGTGGCGGGAATCTGTTGCATTTGTTTACTGATTAAAATACAAAGATTTGGAAAACTACACCAATGAATTAAGGACTGTGCGTTGTACATGTAGTAGCTAATATCTAGACGGTGTTGGCACTTTACGATGTTGATTGACAGGACTGCATCTCACCATGTCATTAATATTGCAGTCCATCTTGAGAGTAAGTGCAGCTCCTATTGTGATATTACAGTCCATAATTATGACCTAATGGAATGAATAATGAACCTACTGGATCTACCAGGGTTGTTTGTCTTGACAGGTTTACACAGGAAGCATATTGGTAGGCACCAAGGTGTGTCAGTTCTCGTATGCTATAGTTTTATTCAAGGGAACAGCTATATTAACGGGTAAATGTCATTAACAGGAATATGTCATTAACAAGAATATGTCATAACAAGAACACATCATTAACAGAAATTTGTCATTAACAGATTGTCACTGTCAGCATAATGACTTTTTTGTAACATATGTTTTTTTCTAAAATTATAACTAACTTTAAAAACACTTTGGCATTCAAATTGACAAAATGGTCGACTATTGTTGACTTGCTGTTTAGACCTGGTTAACATTCATGAAGACATTTGATTTTACGGTTAAAACGAACATAGCTGTTAGCGTTCTACAGCTCATGTGACATCCTTAACAGAATTGGTCTGACCAGGGATCCAGTCCTGGCATGGATAACAGCTGGTAGTTGCTGATCCATGTGACCAGGGACTAGGATGAGATAACTCTAGGTTTTCAACTTTTCTCATCAAAGGGCGACAACAAGAAAGATCTAAAATGTCTGTTATCTGGTACAGTGTGTGTAAACAAAAATGCACTAATGTGTTAAAACACTGTTGGTGGAGCAGGGTCCAGACAGTGCAGAAAATGTTAATGTTCCTCACAGTTTGGTTCCAAACTAAAAGAGAAAAAATAATATATAATTAAACAGATTAGACGAAATTGATGAGAACCAGAAAAGAAAGTGGAACTCATTCCTTCTATGCTGTAGAGTACTTTCTGTGATCATACGGACATAAATTAACATGTTTGTAATTTGTATACCATATAGAAATGGGTTGCGTACTAAAGTATTTTGTGGGTTGTGTGGATCTGTTAACATTTCAGTAGTTTCTTTTTCTTAATGACCTTTTTTCTAATTATGTGTTATAGTTGGAAGTGGTTTCCAGATATTAATATGCTATTTGATTCATGCAGATGCTAATAGCTTTTGGGGGAAGGAGGGGGTGTATATATATATATACAGAAAGCTTTGAAAATGTGGATGTTTGTTGGTCGAAAATAGTTTTCAAGATTGAATATCATGATTATGTCTTACCTAATCAAGGTTTAAGTATTTACTTTTCTTTATAGTCACACAAAATGAGAAATGGTAGTGAAAAAAAAATTGAATGTTAAAAGGAAAAATGAAGGAGAAAGTACAGCACCCTGCATACCGCCTCCTTGGTCCTCCTATTTTGGCAATGTCACGATGTGAGGCTATATCTGTCTGGTTATAGATAACACTGAATGCAAAAATACAGATAATCTCAGCATGCACTCTTATTTCAGAAGAAAACTTCCAAAGGAAGGTCAATTTTGTTATGGCTAACCATAATGAGCAAGTGTTCAAAATCATAGATTTTTTGTTATTTATTATCAGAAAAAAAATTGGTTTACGTGATCAGATAAGTAAAATTCCTTCCGTATTTTTGTTTATCACTTACATCCGAAAAAAATATAATCTCAATTTCCGTCCACACTGTTTCACGGAAAATAGGTATGAATGAGATACAGTTCTATTCCACTCAGTAAACAGTCTGCATGATAAGATTTTTTTAAAGTGAAAAACATTAGTTCTTTATCATATGGATGCCCAAACTTGAGATTTTATAGCTTTAGTAGTGACTCTTCAAGCCCGGAGTCTTCTAACTCATATCATCATCAGTTAATATGATATTTTTGTAACATACTGTACTTTGTAAAACATTTTCTACTTGATGTTTTAATCGTTTCCGAATGTTACTATCTGTTCTCATATGAAAGTTCAAGGTCTGTTAAATGTTTTCGTCTCATATTTTATGTGATTATGGGTACGGTACTTCATTAGTGCAGAAAAGTGTGTATGTATACGATTCCAATGTAATTTCTCAAGAAAATGCTTGAATAATGGATTTTGTTATTTAAAACAGTGGGAATCTTTTCTTAGCAAGTATTTATGTTCGAAACAAATACGTGCATACAGACACATCCCCCATTTTGGCACTAACAGTCATCGGTTAACGGCACATCTTAATTATCTCCATGTTGGTGTTGCTTAGTCATTACATTTTTGGAATTCTTTTCAGATTTAGATCTGTTTCTCTTATATTTTCAAATAATTCTCTTAGATCGTCTGTTTACATTTCTAGTACAAAGCTGTTGCAGCGTCGACATTCTGCTAACTGTCATCGTCAAGGAAATATGAAACTAATGTCATATCGTTAAAAATTATTGGCTCTACATAATGAAAGGACACACCATATTGGCCGGCATATACACTTATACAATCATACATATAGAAAAAGTGTCCAGTCACCAACACTTAATAATATATCTATATGTACGCGTGTAAAGTGGATCTAAAGCATCTATGCAACTAACTGTATGTCTGAAATCAATACCATGCTAACTACAACACTGAAACATTGTCATGCATCAGGTAAAGTGCTTTAAGAGTGTATGCGTATGCTATTGATTCCACCAATGTTTGACATTTAAAGGTATGGATTTATATTCCATTGCAATATTGATTTAAAGCACCATTCTGAAAACAAAAATGCTGATTTTCAAAAATCCCAATTACCAGTAATAATACTGGGAAATACATACTGTAGTTTATTGTGTTTATTTTATTTGATTATTTTTTTATATTTCAGAAATTGATAAAAAAAAATAAACATGCATGGTCATTTAAGAAATTAGTTTATAAGAAATGTTTCATGTATTGATGAACGTGTCATGGCGTTTGAAACATGTCCACAACGGAATGTTCTGGCTTTGGTTGAAGTGTTGAAGCATGTTCATTTTCTCGGAAAGCAATTTGGTTAAAGCATTGCAACCTTGTAAAATCACCGTTATTAAAAACATGATGGCAATCATGAAATGTTAAGAAGTTGCTTCGACATTTCAGATGCTGCGTCATTTCCTGTTTCAACATTGTTTTTGTGGTTTCAAGGATTTTATCAATTGCTTTCACTGAAAATAAGACATTTTCTTTCAAATTTTCATCTATTGATTTTCCTTCTAAAAGTGCTAACATTTGTTTCCATGGGTTATGCTTGCCAAACATTCCTATTGATTTTGATATATTAAGAACTATTTTACAATTATATATGGTAGATTTCCGTGTAATCTGCTTATCAAATATTGACTTATGTTAGCCCTTAGCTTAATTTGATATTTTTTAGAAATATTTATACATTTTTCTTTCAAAATATCGAATATTTGCAATTCCTTATCCTCTTGTCTCATAAATATTGATATATTAAAGGTATAAACAGGATTAAATTGTTTAATACGACAAATACAAATGTTTAACTTTTTTTCATGGAATATGACAAAATAAAAAGTAGAGAGAAAGTTAAATAACAAATATAGCCATGTGACATAGTTCTCTTACTGGTTGTGATCAGCAAGGTTACCCAATTGGCTCAGTCAGTAGAGCATTGGCCTTGCAATCCAGTCAACTTGAGTTCGAATACCAGGATTGGCATGGCCCTGTTTCAAAGGCGCCTAACTGTGCCTTTAAAAGTGCAAATGTCTTTTTTCTAGACTCCATTGAATAGCGGACAGTTCTGATAGTGATACCAATGCCGCATTTAGCGATAATTCGTATCACGGCCATGTTTCACACCATCATCCAATTACTTCCACAGACCATCAATGGTAAAGACATGACTGCTTTTAACTGGTTCCGAAAATCGTGGCATTCTCCATGACCAAATGTGTGCATTGTGAGGGTCCGTAACTGTCGTCTGTCAATCAATCGAGAGATCACGCGCAAAGATAATGGCGCCCCGAACAGAAATCTTAATTTCATGATGCGATTCCCTGTTTGCCAAATGATTCCTGGAACACTCACAGACACCTCATTGTCTTTGGTAAAATAATGGCTGGGGGTCGTCGTAGGTCGGATCGGGAAGCGTAGTGTAGATGATTTCGTCCCAGATAGGAAATCGATTGTATTGCCCTTTCGAACGAGTCCAGATATCAATACATTTGGTTTAGCAATTCGCGTCTGCCGACTTTCTTGTTGAAACGCGCCTGATTCTGTAAAGTAATCGGTGGACAGAATTTAGGCCAAAACCACCTCTGTGATCAATTCTCACTGACCCAATTAACACACAGGCTAGTCATGTACACAAAGATTTGAATTGATCAAAATATTTACTTAATAAACTATCAAGTTTAATGGTCATGTAGTCATCATGACCAGTGTGAGTAGCATGCTCATTCAGGGCTGTAAGGCTCAGACACACAGGCCCTTATTGCAGCATAATGATTTATCATTTGATGTAGGGATTTTTTTTCTCCTTTATATTTGATTTTTTAAATTATTTTAAGTTATAACTTCTTATTTAATACTTTCTTTTGGCCATGCAATTTAGTTTGCTTTTCTGTTTTATTGTAGCTTTTCCAACCATACAATTGATGCTACAAGTATTTGCTGTGAACTAATCAAGTATCGGAGAAGTTCGTTGGCCAAGATTTTATAGGATTGGAAAGTTGCAAACATTTTCTAGTTATTGAACAAGTTGCTAAAATTGTCTAGGATTTAAGCAAGCTATAAATGTTTTGTAGGACTGTACTTAGTTCCAACTAGTGTGTCATTAGCATGTCATACTGGCCATACAACTATCTAGAAAGGATGCTACTTGGCAGACCACAAATTGTCACAGTCTGTTCAACGAGAAATGTTGGTATTGATTTTGTCTTCAACTGGTTTTATTATCGCATTATTATGAAAATAAATTCACTCTGTTAATTCATTTGCATCAAAGCAGCTACATATAATATGCTTGTTATTGCAATTTTAATAACCCCAACTAAATGTATATTAGACAGTAAAAATATTGATTATTCTACTTGTTTCTGAAGCTGTAACAGGACCACTGCCGATCCTGGGATTCGAACCCGAGTTGCTGGATTGCGAGTCCAACGCTCTACCAACTAAGCCAAAGGGGTAACCCCGCTGGCCGAGACCAGTAGGAGCATCTTATATCACACCCGGCTACATTAATATATTGAATATATCAGTTTTTGTATCTACATGGAATATTCAAAGTTTAAATATTAGTAGAATTTCCAAATTAATGCAATTCCAATGTGACAAATATACGTTACATATGAAACCATTTTAACACACCATCTTCTCTACATGTTACAAGTGCAAAGATTCAGAAGCAGAAATATCATTGGAATATTATGTTGGAGTCTGGCACAAGATTGACTTGGCTACCTAACCCCAGAGAAAATACGGTGAATTATTGCAGACAGCGATGTTTGCTTCTCGCTTGTTCCGAACGTTGCCCACTTTACAGATGGCCGAGACGAATTGAACAGCAATCCTAGTGGCAGTCAGTGATCTTCTAGTCATTATAATGAAAGCAGTTGTCTGGAAAGTATGCTCATCCAGCTTAGGTGATGACAGTTGCTAGGAAAACATCTTCTGGTGATTTGCAAGAACTGGTTATGTTTCTGTCTGATGCATTTACTCAACATCTTCAGGCTTGGGAACCTTTTTTTTACATTATAGACAAATGGCTTAATTTATATGTACATTTGTTATGTTCTTTGTGTGAATTCCATAAATTGCTTAATACTGCAGACGAAAATTCATCTAATCCACATCAAAATACATTGCTCCAATTTGGACAATGTTTGCTTCCAATGTTGATGTGAATTGGACCAATTGTAGGTTATGCAATACAGAACCGTTATCGTGACAAACTGATGTCGAAATGCTATTTCTAATGAATAATTAGAAGGCCCTGTTCGAGTGCCATTATGGCAGGTTTATTTTTATTTTCCTTTTTTTTATATTAAAGGCATAATATCACAGTCTGACACAAATTAAGTTGTCGTTTTGGACAGAATTGGAGTTAAAAATGCAAAGT